>JAMKCH010003928.1:0-51132 GCA_023653785.1 Ophioderma brevispina
TTTAACGAGCAAGATTGTACCTTTGTAGCTGTATTTATATATTGAATTAAAACTTACTGCTCAGCACTGATTGAGTTGTTTCCGAGCTTTTCTGTTGATAATGCTAATATGGTGCCTTCAATACTGTGATTTTGCGTTATGGATTCGGTACGCTTGGCAATAGTGCAGAGTTCAGTAACATAGGCCTATTTCAGTGTTTCTTTAACACTTTTGAGCCTTAAATGTTAGCCTATTTGATTTATGATTTTGTTTCAACAGAGTACGTTTTAAGAATAAAACCAGAATCCCAAACGTGATATAAGTGAGATTTTTGTTTTCCAAAGTCAATTCCGCTGAAGAAATCTAGGTGCAATGATTAGCGTGATTTCCGCCATTTCAGTTCCTATGTGTGTATATAAACATATATAGGGAAAGAGAACCGAGTAATTCATAGCTATTATAATAGTCATGGTTCGTCAAACAACATTTCCTTCCTCAATATGAAGCTGACATGACACATGCATGGTATATAGGCCTATCATATACGTTTAAATAGACTTTTTCTTACCCCTTTGGAGACGCGTCGAAATTTTACATCCAACAGATGTATCTCTTCAACTTGTTACTTGGTTCGGAGCTCATACCGTATACCCCGGGCAGTTATACCGTTTTATTGTTTTTTTTTTTGTGTTTATCCCGATTAACATATACACTATATACAAAGGGTTCTATATAGACATCTAGATAGAGGCAAACGTTACGTAATCTTAGAAATTCACCGTCTCGCTGGTTTTGCCGACCACAAAGAAAACTAGAGTCCAAGCAAAGAAGCAATGGCTGCCTCCACTTCTTCAACATACTGTGGGTGACGCTTTGCATATCACCAAATCGGTAGTGAGTGATACAAATTAATGTATGTGTTAGAGGTGGCCAGGTGTAATAGTGTAATAATAGTGTACCCTGATCATTGTGGCTCAATACGATATTTTTCTCTTAAAGGCCGACTCAGAGATTTCCCGATGAGGGCGCCCTCAATTTTCAAACAATTGTGTTTTTTTTTTTTGAAGTAGGTAATGCTTGTCCATATACCATCACTGTGTGAAATAGCTAAGCTCAAATCGAAGTCCTTAATTAGAAAATAACATCTTTGTTTAAATAATCCGTGATCCCGGAATGTTATTATACAAGTTATCATATGGCACTGTTATACACACATAAATGTTTACTGCATCAAAACGAAAAATCCGCGATTCATCTCAAACTTGGAATTGAGCATTCTAGGGAATATCTTTAGTTTTCTAGTTGATTAGTTTTAATTAAATATGAAAAAAAATTAATCTAAGATCGCTGAGTCAGGACTATAATGCAATGCGCGCTTAGGTGAAAAGATGTTGAAAAAGATGTCTTCATGAGGCGTGTTTTATTTAAACAAGGACGACGATGATATTGTCATTTATTCGTTGTGTGGCCATGGTAAGACAAAATTTTATTTAACCACCCAATAGCACCCAAACATCCAACAACTGTATTTGGCGGATTGTTGTATCGAATTGACATTATGTGTGTATACAAGCACCCAACTTGATAATTATTCCGTGCAAGATTCAAAATGTCAGCGCCCAGCTACGGAGAACGACTGGTTTTAATGCGTTTCACCCCCTTGATATTTTAGTAGCATTTGTGCTTTGGAATCATGATCCGATCAGGTGTCATGGGCACATAATACACGTTGTTTGATGTTTACTACAGCTAGCCTCCTGCAAATCCTGCTGATTGCCATATAGCATTGAAAACGGCATAGAAAATCAAGGGAAGCGTAGGCCTATTATGTTTATCGCCAATAAGGCCGCGTAAAAAAAGAAACATGTTTAATGCCTAGGTTTTGGAAAAAAATGAAAGTTTTTTTTAATTTGAAAAGAGGCGAAAATATCCATATTTTACCATTTATTTTATATTTAGCATGTTTAGTATACATTGCGACGGCTACACTGACTTCAGAAAGGAGGGCTTTTTATTTCTCTACTTTTGTCACATTTGTCTTTAAATCGCGAGTCTTTAAATTTGCCTCAAATGTCAAACAAAAAGCTACACTGTAGGGTAAAGCGGGGTAATATGGACCCCTTAAGCGAGATCGCAATTTCCAAGAATTTTATTTTATTCTCTAATGACTTTTCATTATTAATTGAAAGCTTTGGTTCATGGGTAGGTACAGACCAAAAGATATTCATTCATCTCTAACCAAATGAGATATAGGCCTTCAAATTAATTTTTTTTTTGCAAAGGGTCCATATTACCCCATGCGTCGGCAATATGGACCTCCCCGTTATTTGCAATAGGGGCGGGGTAATATGGACCTCACATGGTCCATATTGCCCCATCCAATAAAGTTTCTACATGGGAATATAGGGTGTCCATATCCATATTACCCCAGATCACACATACACAAAGTATACAGCCGTTTTTAAATTAGATGTAAGCTAGGAATTTGATACATGTACTGACACATGGTTAATGTCAGTACCATATGTTGCCATGGTAACAACCTCCAGACCGAGGCTCAAGAGAAAATAGGGATGTTTTAAAGTGCCACCGAAATAAAGAAGAAAAACGTGTTGAAATTTTAAATCTGAATATTTCGTTGACTTTAAGGACACTACCTCCGTTAATAACTGAATTACGGTTGCTGAACGGTGTTCTTTCATGTAGCAATAGAAGAAACACTCCTACCATCACTAGTTAAAAGTTATAAAGGGGGGAGGGCATTAATGCCCCGGGGGTCCAGATTACCCCCACTTTACCCTACATAAAAATTCATTTGATATTTAGTACGTCAGGTCGGACAAATTTTGGGCACCAAGGGGTAGATGCATGAGTAGAAAATGTTCATTGCTACCACTTGTTAGGTACATATTAATTTGAGGATCATCGCCTGTGTGGATCTAGAAGTCAAAAGTGGTGCAATTGGCTTTTTAATATGGGCAAAAGAAGGTCACAATTACCAAATCATAGTAATGGTAATGTATTATGCCAACCTCAACAAAAATGTCATAATATTTCGCCATGTGAGTGCAACAAAGTCGTATCTACATTTTCATAATTTACAGAGAAAAGCATTTTGTGTTTCATTCAGTTTGTGGGGTTTTCGATTGAAAAAAATTATAACTCACGAGAAATTTTCTTTTGTGGAATAATTATGAATATTTTATTTCCCCCCCTTAATTGACTACTTAAGAAGTAATTAGCTAATTAAAGTGGCGCAACTACACACGTATCCCGTGTAGTTCAACAACGTCGTATCTACGATTACGGGGTTTTTGTTGCCTCAACAGAAATTCAATTTTAGTGCAAACCAAGGTCGTATTCTCTACACCGAATAGGCTATAATTTATAAGCCTAATAACTCGGTCAAATAAATTGAGCCTTCTTCCTTATACTTAAAAATATATGTTAAATTATGCGTATTCATTTGCTTTTGTAAAATAAGAAGTGAACGTAATAATGAGTGGAAGAAGTCATAACTACATTTTTAATAATATTATTAAGGTTTTTGTGCCAAAATAAGCATAAATTTGGTAAAAAAATGACAATACACTTTGACAAAAAAATTTGGGAGATTTTTTTTATATTTACACTTTTTTAAAAACAATCGCTTTTACAAAAATAAAATGTCGTGTCTACATAACTAGTTTCCCCATAACCTTTTAGTTACGACTTTGTTGCCCTCAACCTAAATTCACTTTTGAGTGCAACAAAAGTTTGTATCTACACCTAAATAGGCCTATTTAGGCCTACTAATCTGCAATTAATTGAGACTGTCACTTAAAATAAAATAAATGTAAACAAATTATGCTTAATGACCTCCCTTTTCATAACAAACTCAATTTCGCCAAAATGGCAGTTACGACTTTTGTGCAACTCATATGACGATTTTTTTTTTATCCTCCTCTATATCTGAGTTCAAGAAGAATATTTGAATGTTCGATCTTGGGGTCAAAATTTACCCCGTACTAATTAGGGCTTTGAGAGTTAGAACAAATACGCAAATTTCATCTGCTTAAAGGGACATAATGGCAAAACAAATGAGATAATGAAAGGGACCCTTACTGAATCACTTCCACGAGTTTGAAATAATTTGGATGTTTACATTCTGTAAAAACAGTAAAACAGGAAGAGTTCCAGGGGGAGGTGGCAGTTTGTTTGCAATTTCTCTGGAACCGAAAATGGCAAAGGTGTTCACATCCCTGACCGAATTTACATGTCTCTCGCATTTTTTTGCAACACAATTCCAAGCATTTCAGCCCGGTGTAGAAGTAACTATTGGTCCTGCGTACTGATAGTCCAGGGAACAATTGGGGGCAATCTACACGGCAATGTAGATCCAGATCGGATCCATATCAATCCAGATCTCGTATAAAGTTTTGCGTCTCACGGGCATGATACAGATCTGCAACGCGTACATGGTGAGTACACGCTTGTTTAGTGTCGCTCACTTTAAGCGCGTATTTTTAGGTTACGCGTAAGTATTCCTCGATTACAAAGGTTACGCGTAACGTACGTACACTTTACGCTGCGAAAGGTCGCCGTACCTTCGCACTCACTGCGCCGTGTAAAGTTCTATAAACGGTCTCCCGTGATCTGGATCTCGGGGAAACGGATCGATCTGGATCTGCCCGCTGCCGTGTAGATTGCCCCAATGGTGAACAATATGGGAAACGGATCAGTTGACTCTTCACGCAACGTTAGTTTCAAGCTTTATTCCGTTATCGTCTATGGAGCCCCGGACTGTGGCTACCCGCCGGACTATATCTGCTTTCACACCGGGATTCAGGCGTTGTAGATATTATGCTGGCAAGTGAAAGATGGATTAGCGCTAGCCGGGATAGCAATGGTCTGTGAGCTGATGACAACATGCTTTCAAGTTTGGTAAATGCTGGCATAATGTAGCATCCTTGTTCCAGAAATTGCCACAAACTCCCCCCCCCCACCCGCAATCTTCCGGTTTTTACTGTTTTTTACGGAATGTAAACATCCAAATTGTTTTCAAAACTCGTGGAAGTGATTTCAGTAAGGGTCCTTTTCATTATGTCAATTTGTTTCATCTCCTTATGTCCCTTTAAATGAATATCATGAAGGTTGCAATTGTGTTTATCAGCCAGATAATATTGCAGTACTGAATCTGCAGAACAACTAGGGTGTTATAAAGCTAGAATAACGTAGTGCCCCAGGTAACATATGTTTTAAGCGAAAAATAACGACAATATTTAGAACAATATTAGCCACATTAAGAGTATGCCGCTATCAGGTGAGGGTATCGGCAAATGGTAATTCCGAGAAACTTAATATCAGACACTTTTTAATCGAATTATTATCAATATTTATATTCATATCATGGTATGCAGTATTACTATGTCTGTTTTTGAAAACCAATATTTATTTTTAAGAGACAATTTATTAACAGACAATTTATTTGCTTTAAGCCAGTTGGACACATTACAGAGTTCATGGTGTACAGTATTAAGACGGATGGAGAGGTTGTGTGAATGATGATGAAGCAAAAAGGGTTGTATCATCGGCATATACATGATAAATGTGGTGAAAACATTAGAAGAGTGAGTAAGGTCATGTTGGAATCGTTAATGTGGGGTCAAAAAGGGTGGTCAAACTATCATTAAAGGTTACATTTTTCTACTTTCTACATTTTAAAACTTCTTAAAGAAACATTCTACTAATACATTAGTATAGATTAACTGAATACACCAAATCTTGACATTTTGGCGTCAAGATACACACCAAATGAGCAATTGTCGCAGGCTGGGGCTTGTAAGCCACAGGAGACGCAGTAAACACACCAAGTAACACAGAGGCTTATAGTCTATAAGCCTTTATTCTACGTCACCATCATGACAACTACAAGATATCTGATGATGTGGCCAATATGATATTTTGGACCAGTGGTGGTGTGATCCCCTAGCAATAACCTTTCGACCACAAGGTGTTGTGTTTTCTGCTGACTAGCCAAGTTGCTTGACCATCAAGGTCTACACTTGTGCACATGATCAGCACATTTCACATCTCCCTTTCTTTGAATGAGAAGATAGATACGTTGAATGAGCTCAAAACATTAAACCATAAACATTCATAAACATCCAGCATGATAATTCAAAGATTTTGATAAACACATTTTTTTAAAATTTAATCAACATTGCATTCATATGCATGGGAGTAATTAATTGCTACTTATATAGTCCATCAAGTATTTGATCATCTCTTGGTGAGGCAGCCACTGTAAATGCATTCATTTTCAGTCATCCTTGGAGTCACAATTAAATCTTCAGAGCATTTTTGAGTTTGGGTAGTCATATCATTGATCATTCATCATACACATAGTACTTGTGGGCATTTGTTTATATACAGTTCCTAACTGATGCCTATTGGCCATGTGTGTAAACACACTACAGCTGGTACCATCATCTTCAGAGATAGGCTAACCTAAACTAATAGGCTAATGAATGCCTTAAATTTGTTTCATTAATTGTTGATACCATTGTGTTTGTTCCGACTTGGTACTGCTAGAACATACATGGCTTTGAGCTTTTACTTAATTCTACCTACTTAACTATTACTATAAATCCAGTAATCTCAATAATCCATAGTCAAGTCCATTCCATTTTCAATTCCAAGTTAACGCATAATATTTATCTTTTGGTTTTTTGTTCTTGTTTAGTTTTCTTTTTGGTAGTTCTTATTTTGACTATTTCGTCTGTAACCTTGCCTCCTTGACATTCAACAATTTAACCTTTTGTAAATTTGGATTTTTAATCCAGTTGCATCTTGCCCAACGTTCTGTTGCAGTGAGCATTTCACTTTTTTCTCCTCTTTCCAATGGAGGAATTCTTTGGTACCTTTGTCAAAATATTTCTTTTGTTTTGCCTGATTTTGATCTAGTGTTTGTTTGACATTTGTACTACTTTGGTGTTACCAGCTTTTTAGTAGTTGGAAGAGTGGTTCTTGTGCGTCTTATAGCAATAATATTGTGCTGACTTGCACCTACATTTTTACGGACTATATCTGTATACCAACAATGCCAAATTATACAGCTTGCCTTCCTTTTTTGCTTTTTTTGACTGTTTTTTGCAATGCCTACTGTCACTTCGGCTTTGCCTACTTCTTGGAAATTTGCGATGATGTAACCAAACTGAACTTGATATTCCTTTGCAAAGTTTTCTGAAAGCTCTGAGGTATAGTATGATGAATTCTCAGCAACCATTTCAACAGGGATATAAACCATCTCTAGCAAAGTGTGGCTTACATATAGTAATCACTCTAGCACTATTGGGGTTTGAAAGCTCATTAATTTCAAAGAAGCTTGAGTATAATCAACTAGCAACAAATATGATTTCCCATCTATCTCAAATACATCTGAAGCTATTTTAAAATTTAAATAAATGCCATGGTAGATTTGGTTCTCATGTCCTAACATAGGTTTTCATTGACCGGTTTGTGGTTTGACTCACACAATGTGTCACAGGTTAACTGTAATGAGTGACCTCGCTTGTAAGCATTCCGGCCAGTACACTATATATCCTTGGCCATTTGTTTACTCTTTTCAATCCCCATATGAGCTTTGTGTATCTCTTTTAATACTTGGGGGCCTTAGTAATTTGGTACAACTACTCGATTGACTAAATATTAGCCATCTTCATTGTAAGTTCTTCTCGGATTGTCCAATATGGCCTGATCATTTGTTACTTTTAATTTTATCTGGCCAACCTTTTTTGATGGTTTTTGTGAGTATACTCATTCAACATATTTCAGTGCTTTTTGAGCTCAGCAATGGCTATAGCGGTCATTTGTACACATCTATCATCATATAGGTACTTATTCTCATTTCAGGTTCTGTGACAGGTAAATGTTTCTGCTAGGCCTCTCTGCTATATGTAATCCTTGCCCTTTACTATTTGACATCCAAACTATATTTTTGCAGCTTTAGTAGCATTTTCTGTAAACGCATGGGTGCAGTGTATAACGGTTTTGAAAATAGTTTTTCTAAAGGTCTATGGTCTGTTTGGACTTTTACTGTAGCCAATATTTGTTGTGAAATTTGGTGCAGCCGAATACAATTGCAGCTAATTCTTTTTCAAGTTTGTGCCCAGTTTTTTTGTAGTCTCTGTAAAAGCTTTTGAGGCATATACTCTTGGTTGTCCTTCTTGTAGGAGGACTGCGCCAGTACCTGAGCGGACTATCTACCTTATAGTAACACTTTTGTAGTATCAAGAATTTCTGTTGGAGCTTGTGTTACCAACATCTTAATTCCTGAAAACTATCTTCTTGTTCTTTGTCCCAAAAAGAAAGCTACATCTTTTTGTCCAACACCAAGCCTTTTCTTAAAAAGTCTGTGTTTTTTTGACAAGTTTGGAATGAATTTGCCACTTATTTACCATTCCTAAGATTGTGAATACCTGGTTTGTCATTGGAGCGGGCCATTCTGAGATCGCTCTACTTTCTTTTGGATCAAGGTTTTAACCATCTTTTGAAATGACATGTCCTAGGTACTTTACTTCTGATTTGTTAAACTTACATTTTTCTGGCATTTAGTTTAATGTTCATTTCTTGACATCTTTTGATGAACTTGTTCGCAAGATTTCATCATGTGAGCTTGATGGTAGCATGCATCAGACTATCATCCATTTGACATGGACAATGGAATATCTTAAATGCATCTGTCATAATTCTTTGAAAGATTTCTGGGGCTACCCTGATACGCAAAAGGCATTCGATTGAATTAGTATCGACCAAACTCCTGTATTGAAAATCAAAAGACAGAAGATTCAGGGCTTAATTGTACCATCCAATATCCTGAATTTGCATCTAAAGTGGTAAATCAGCTTGACCCACTCAATTGATCAGAAATGTCATCTAAAATTTTCCATATTATAATGCTCCTCGAAGGAGCGCCTGTTATATCTGCTCGGTTCAATGCAATGCGTATTCCCTGTAGGTTTGGCAACTGTTACGACCATGCTACTACACCTCAACCTCGACTGACCATTTACCTTAGATATTACATTCAGTTTTTCCACTCTGTCTAGGCTCATTTTTTACTTTTCTTGAGTGCTATTGGTACTCAGCGATGTGCAGGAACAACGGTGCATCTGGTTTCAACTTTTAGGGTTTGTTCTCCTGGTATACACCCTATGCCTTCCAAACACACTATTTATACTCTTGTCTGAGCTGTCTGTTTACACGCTGGTTTTCAGTTTCTGTGATTGTTTCTGATTGGTTTTGTTTTGACTCTCTGTTTTCAAGTTTCTGAACTTCTTGTACCTCATTTTCACTTTGTATATCTACTTTAACAAGTCCGAGACTTGACCGTGCTTCAAAACCTAGTAGTGGTATTGCGATCATCTTGTTACATTGTTCAAATGACAAGATTGGTAGTATTTGTGTACATGTGCATTTGCCCACAGGAGTAAGTTTTCTGACCACCCAATGCTCTTAGTGTGCTTTTCTACGTTACAGCTTTGGCTTACCTAGTTGTTTCCATGTTTGAACTGACAGAACATTACATGCTGCTCCTGATGACAACTTTCATAGTGTTGTAGTAGTCCCTATTTTAAAGTTCGATTGTTCCATATCTGTTGTGACACTTTGAGCTCTCGAATGCTTATACACCATATTCAGGGCATCATTGTTGTCAATCCAGTTCCTCAACATTTCAGATCTGGATCGGCATAACTTTTGCAAAATGATTTGGTTTTGCACACTTTTGCATTTTTGTCCTACGCGGGGCAGTTTGCGAGGACCACGTGTGTTACCACACTTTCTACAAGCAATATTCTTTTTGTTGCGACGTTTCCTTTCCTCCTTGTGTCACGTTCGACGTGGGTCTTTTTTTTTTTTTTTTTTTGCGGTTTACCTCTGTATTTCTTCTTTCCACGTTTCTGCAATGTTGTCTAGTTGTGCCATCCTCTGTAACTTGGTTCAGCTTGCCCGCAGTTGTGACTTTGTGCACTCATCTATCGGGCAATGTCTATTGCTGTACTAGTCTAAGTTTTTGGTTTATAGTAGTTTCTTTTCTTACTGCATCTGACCTAATTCCCAGAATTAGCCTGTCGCGGATAATACCTTCTTCCAAGTGTTCAAACTCCGCAAGACTGGCTTAACCTTAAGTCCGTCCATATGTATCATGATTCTTGCGATCCCTTGACTACTCGTGTTTAAAGACGTGTCGTTTCATATTTTTGCATTTTTCTGTGGAAGATAGTGGTTTCATCTATTTTCATGATGAGAACTGTGGTATCCTCTTGGTCTTCTCCTGGAGAGCGAAAGACAATGTAATTGTACCTTGAGGACTTCGCTTCTGCCACATGTTATTAGCGCGGAACTCTCCCGGGGAACCTGCACTGCTGTTGCCTTATTTTGTAGGCCTGGCAGTCCTATACAGTGTAAACTGGTTGTTTCCCAACGTGTCCATTTCTGAGAATGAATTTTCTCCGCCACAAAAAGGAGTTGGCTGCGTGAGGTTATTCATTTTGTCATTTGTACTTAGTACAATCCCGGTTCTGACACCATGTCGCAGGCTGGGGCTTGTAAGCCACAGGAGACGCAGTAAATACACAAGTACACAGAGCTATAGTCTATAAGCCTTTATTCTACGTCACCATCATGACAACTACAAGATATCTGATGATGTGGCCAATATTATATTTTGACCAGTGGTTGTGTGATCCACCTAGCAATAACCTTTTGACCCAAGGTGTTGTGTTTCTGCTGAATAGCCAAAGTTACTTGACCATCAAGGTCTACACCTGTGCACATGATCAGCACATGTCACAGCAATATTGATCTGCAAGTTACAAAATTGGAAAATCATTAAAAAAATGTAATACACTATTGCTCATAAAGTTGGAATAAAATATTTGTTACCACTTTTTATGGAATGATTTTTACAGTGTGAGGTATTTCTGATATCTAGGGTGTATATCGCCACACTACTTGATTGATCAGTCTCTTCCGAACAGATCATCATGAACTTAGTCCACAATTAACCCTTTACGAACAGTGTCCTTAGCCTAAAAGGAAAAGGGGGTATTTGAACATCAACCCCCCACAACCCCCAAAACCCCACAGATTTAAGGATTTTGTTAAAATTTTCACATCAATCAGTTTTACAGATATTAAACACATTTTTGGGCGATTCCATGCATCGAAATGTTTAACAGTACTGTTTTAAATGTCAATCAATTATTATATTTTTGGTAATTCTCTTAATTTATTTACATTAATGTTATTACTTCTCTTTTATTTTTTAATATACTATTAATTTTATTACTACTCTTTTAAAATTTAATTTTACTAGTCTTTTCAATGTTTTAAATATTGTAAAATGTTCTTTTAGAAATTTTGATATTTAACATTTGGAATTTATAGAGCATGTTGGTAATATTTGTTATGAGCAGAAGAAGTTTTAAATAGAGAAAATAGTTGCAAAAAGATCAATACATTTATTAGTGTTAGTATCTTTAACATAATTAAAGGCTGACTCAAAGATTTCTCAAGGATGGCGCCCTCAATTTTCTGACAAATCGTGTTTTTTTTGTGCATAACCATAATGCTTGTCAACATACTAATCACTGTGTAAAATAGCTAAGTTCAAAATCGATATCCTTCATATAGAAAATCAGAACTTTGTTTTAAAATTCCAGATCCAGAATTTTCGTTACACAGTAGCCTATGGTAGTGTACTAAACATAAATGTTTACTACTATACATACATACATATTTTATATTGCGCTTATACAGGCAGCTCTAAGCACAGAACAAACTAATGAAATAACAAGAAATATAATAAGAGCAATAGGAAGAAACAGATCAATTATCAAACAGATGAATCTTTAAAATGTTTCTTTAAAATGACCAGTGTTTGTGCTTCCCTAATGTTACGTGGAAGGTTGTTCCAAACACGCGGACCGAATCATGAAATGAAGGCATTATCGCCGACGGTTTTATGGGTGAATGGTATAGCAAGCCGTGTGGTGTCAGCAGCAGAACGAAGTTGTCGTGCAGAATTGTATTTATGAATGTCCGATTGAAGGTAAGATGGTGCAAGGCCGTTTATACACTTATAAATGATGGTGAGTATTTCCGATTCATCTTAAACTTCTGAATTTCACCTGGATTGGCTCACTATCAGCTGTCCCGACTATTAAGGCTGGGCTTTCGATGCACTTTACGTTTAAGAGTCTAACCATATCCATATGTTGAAAATCTGGTTATTTGGTGAAAAAGCTTGTACTTTGGCGGGATATTCTTGTATTTCCTCTATTCAAATTTTATAGAAACATGGTCAAAGTTGCCAGTTTTCCCATAGACTGCTGTGTGTGAAGTACTATTGCAGAAAACGTTAGGTTGAACACCACTAATTAAGAGCAAAAATGTTAATAGCACATCTTCTGAAGGAATGGTTATTCATAAAAGTTACACGAGAGCTAGTAAAAAAAGGGCCCGAATGCAATTACGACAACAGAAATTAGTGACACGCGCGAAATGATAAACGGGAGTTTGGTTGACACCTTTTGCCAGATCAAATTCCTTTTGATGATGTGCTGTTGCCATTGGGTGTTGAAGGCAGCTCTTACCATTGAAAGTGCTATCTGGAAGGTGTCATCTCGATTTTTTTAACTTGCGACGTAGGCCTCGAAGTTCACAGCCATAAAATATCACTGACTCAACAGTTGAAAGAAAAAGACGATCTTTCAAATTCCGTCCTTGGTGGATTTCCCGCCGACAGCAGTGCAATGTCGTCATTGAAGTCGAGATCTGTAGTTCACTTTCTGCCCATTCATCTATTCCTCCTCCTCTTCTGAAAGCCCAGCTCTACCTCCTTCCATATTTGGCTATTCTGAGAGCGTAATCAGAGGATGATTTCAGAATGTCCCATCATGCAATGCATGCTCTATGGTTAATCCAACGTAGATACCCAGGATCAAGTAACACATTAACGGTCACTTACACAGCATATAGATTCATAGATTCTAACAGTAAATTTGAATTTATAAGGGATATTTGAGTTATTTTCAAGTACCAAACGTCATTCGATGAGGAAAATAAGTTATTGTCTATTATGTATATCAAGTCTAACATCCCCAGTGCTCTTTCATTGTACTATTGACTGACTGCTAGCAGAGATAAGGCAGATTTCAAACACTTCAAACACACTCTTTTCTACAAAATTCAATGGGATTTAACAGTGCAAATGACAGTTGCACCTTGCCCTGTTGATTAACTAGTGTCGCATGGGATTGTAGGGCTTATTGCTCTGAGCGTAATCAAGAAATAATAATTTCACATACTGCAGGTTAGGTTTCCCATCAAGTGCGATCGCTTTAGCCTTTGTTCGATGACATTCACAAGCAGGTCGCCCTTAGCATTTCATCATTTACCTCGATGGGGTGTTATCAAAGGTTTTCTTGGAATCTATGAAAGTAATTATGGCCTACATAGCCCCTGTTGTAAAAATTAAGAAAAATGCCATCTAAATCTGCGCACCGCTTCAATTCTTCAGGTGGTATTCAATCCTCCTAACAGGTCTTTTCTTCGACATTACCGTCTTGTATTCCTCCTTGTCGAGCTTAAACTCTCTCGTATTAAAATTATATGCAATATAGTTGGGATCATTTTCATCAGTAGCATTCGAGGATTTCCAAGAAGACTTTAAATCGGTTGTACCAATTTTATAGCTTTTCTTATTGGGTATTCCCTTAAGCTGACCTTTCTTTGAAGTTTTGCTAGTTCTGACCATATTTGCTTTCTGCGTGTGCTTGCTCTTCTACATTTAATCCTGTTGTTGAGCTCATCTCCTGAGAGCTTGATGCATGTCTCTTCCAGCTTCATCTTAGCAAGCTTATCTTACATACCGAATATGGGGGCGTCAAAAGATTGATTGTAATTATCAATTGGTATGTTCTGCTCCTTTTCGTATAAAATCAAGCACCAACTAGGATAGAGGTAGTGATTAGGACGATCTTGAATTGATGGATGGGGGATGTCGTCATAAAGTCCGCAAGGTAGCAAAATGGTCAAATTTCCATAGACACAGTGTAGAAATCAGAATACTAGTATCGGATTTTTATGCGGTTTTTGGCTCTAAACATGCTAAATGATGGCAAATGACTAGTTTTATATAAACACAGTTTTAGTGCTTTACTGTTGGTAAGTCAGCAAAATCCGTGGCATCCAATATCCAGTATTTTCATACCTGTTTTATGACATCATATAGTGACGTCATATTCTGGATGTTTGTACTTATTTTTATGTCAATAAAAAGAAGACCATCTAAGCTATCCAAAGGTAGCAAATTTATTTTGAAGTATTGCATGTTTAATAAGGAAACTCCAACATTGTCCAAGGGTGATAAACTCACTCCCCAAAAGGTAGCTCAGATAGACGAAAGTTTATAATACTTGTGCCTGTTCTCTCAAACTGTACTTTGTTGATACGCATAATTGAATGAAGTGTTCTCTTCATTCGTCTTCCTAATATGGATCACGTTTTCTCATATTTGTCTGTCGCTGATACATTATCATCTTGGAGAGGTTGAGGTTGCGTACCTCAATTATGGACTGCTCTTGGAGGTCATTCATATCTCTGAGCGGACGCCAATCATGTCTCGTCTTTTTAGGCTCCATTTTGTTTTAACCGAGACTTTACCTAACCCGTGTAAAGATCATGTTATGGTCTGAGCCCAAACTGACAAAAGTGCTGTATGCCCCTACATTCAGAATGCTGCTCCTCCATTCCTTTGATTTTGGGTTAATAGGTAGTCAAGCTGAGTCTTGCTACTTGCTATCTCCAGAGCTTTCCCATTTTCTTGCGGAAGTATGTTCTTGGATTGATGAGCTGTGTTTACCTGCAAGTTCCAACAATTTTTGTTTGTTTGTTTGTTTTTTTACATTGTCACGATCTTTCTTCGCAGCGAGAGAACTTTATTGGCATCTTTTAGTCCTGGCTTTGCAATCTCCTACTACCAGTAAAACGTTGTGCTGGCTCTTGTAGTGAGCGTATGCAGTCTCTTCTGCAATGTTGGTTGGACAAAAGGGTAACTCACAGTTCAAGGAAGATTTCCTCGATAATTGCTATGAGGATACGATCCAGGTGAGGCTTTACACTTGCTAACGAGTTGAATGCCCTCAAGGTAAGCAGTATTCCTATACATCCATGTGCTCTTTGTTATAACTGCCAGTCCTTCTGTTACTAGTCCACTTACATTCGTTTCATGGCCGCTGCGGCGCATTTTGTACGAGGTTGAATGTAAAATGTTGGCAAATCGACTAACTAGTATAATGGTCCATGTGGAAATGGGAGTGTTTAGACCAAATGACAACGGAGCCTAACTGGCAACTAGTCTAACTGGCGATTAGACTACAAATGCATAATGATCGTCCACGGCTACCTGGACTAGTGGTCATTGGCCTCTAATTGTCAATGGCCAATATAGAAAGTGCACGACATGACCCCAACCCACAAAAAACAATGAAACAAATTATTAAACGTTACATTGTCCTTAGTCAGTTTTAGTGCCTAAATGCTTCATTAATTAAAAACTAGGCGGGTCCCCGGGTTTTCGCGATCACCTGGGTTTCGCGATCACTTGGCATGAATGACCCTCAGGTTTCGCGTGCTTTTTTACCTTGAATGACCCCTGATAACCTGGTCGTGACCTTTAACACATTTTTGGCATCATCAATCGCCCCCGCCCCCCAAGTTTCATCTGGAATACACCAAAGTTTTTCCCCTTTTGACCTCCTTTGACCTTGAATAACCCCTAATGCCCTTTCAATTTTTGGCAATCAAAAATCGACCCCACCCTGCAAGTTTCATGTCCATACACCAATGTTTACCCATTTGACTCATTTGACCTTGAATGACCCCTGATGAACCCTTTGATCCCCACCAATACCCTCGGTCTTCGGAAGGTCAAGAGGCACCCACCCACCAAGTTTCATAACGTGTGCCCTCGGTCCCCGAGAAACCAACGTTTTACCTCCTTTTACCTTGAAGGACCTCCTAATGACGTTTGTCCGTGACCTTAAAAAAAAAAAAAAAAAAATAAAATTTCGGCATCAATAATCGACTCCCACCTTCCAAGTTTCCTGTCCATACCCAACGTTTACCCCTATTTGACCTTTTTTGACATTGAAAGACCTCTGATGACCTTTGATCACTAATAAATAAACTCGGTCTTCAGGAAGGTCAAGGGGCACCCACCCACCAAGTTCAGAAGCGTGCCGACCCTTGGTCTGCCGAAAATAGACGCGGTCCATTTGACATACTTTTGACCTTCATGACCCCGATGACCTTTGATCCACTAACCATACAAACTCTGGCCTTCGTTCGGTCAGGGGGCACCCACCAACCAGTTTCAGGACCGTGCGACCATCGTCTCCGAGAAAATAGACGCGGTCAGACCACATACAGACAGTGACTGACAGACAGATAGACAGCCACCGGCATTAATATATGGATAAATCGTTACAGAATTATATTAACTCCCAACAACAAAATTGTATATACAATAATGAGGCTTCGTGTAACGTTGGTTTCAATCGTCAGGTGGTTATTGCATACCGAAATACGAAAAACGTGTCTGAGAAAATTGCATTTGAAATTCAACTTTGCAAAGTAAGCATCGATCTACTTCGATCTACTTAAGATGCTGTAATAACTTTTTGACATCTAATGCAAACAACTTGTTCCACAAGGCACTGGGCATGACGCATGACTGGATGATAGAGATGTATGAACAGAGGTTATGATATATGACATCAGAAACCAGAGCCTAGTTACAGCTCCCCCCCCCCCCATCCCCCCAATAAACTTACGCGTTTGTACAAATTTTTGGGTCTATGGAGAAGGACCCAAATCGCCCCCCCCCCATCCTCAGAAAATACTCAACCCCTTCTGCCACCCCCTTTGCCAAGGTCTGGTTCGCCACTGCCGAATTATTAACAGCACTAAAACACGTCGATGAACGTTGTTGTAACTTCGTTTAATGATTTTTTGGCATATGGATCACATAGGCGACATTCAAATGACAAAATATTCAAAAACACCTATGTTTTTATAAATCATGTAACTGAAGCCTGATTTCCTTTCCAATGTTTGAAACTGAAACATATGCATTTCCCTTCTGAAGTGGAATGCCCCAAATTACCCATTAGATAACACCCCTAAAGAGAAATGGTCTCGACCATTGACCCCCAGGTCCACCCTGTCGACCTTAGTCCTTAGCACTTCCTTAATTCCGTTTTGCCTCAAAGCCCCACGGACGCGGTACATATCTTCGGTTGGGGCTGGGCCCTGGGAAAAGTGGGAAGTCCAACATGGAAATTAGAATCAAGCTTCGTTAGATGATTTATAAAACATAATGTGTTTTTTTTGAAATAAATCATTTACACTGAACTGATTTTCCTTTAACAAATGTTGAAACTGAAACATATCATTAACCCCCGTTGAATGAATCATTCAATCAACACCAGACTGACTCACTCATCGGAGGTGTAGCATGATTTTCCGAGCAGCCAACAAAGTGCAGTCAAAGGCAGACCTACACTAAACATAAAGTACCTATGTAAGGGCCGAGAGGCATTAACCTAAAATCGGGTACACAGATGCATTCACCTGACACCGGAATACTCCGAGCGAGCGTCACAGTCGGCACCGGATGGGAGACTTTATGTATAGTGAAGTTGAGTTTTTAGTGTTGTTTCTGCCGGAGTGCCCTCGCGACGTTCTCTTGGGGAGTTTGTACGTTTTTGTAGTACGCCGACGAAAACGTTGTGGAGCCCTCCGCCCGACATAGCTTCGCAAATTTCGGCAATACTGATTCCGCGTTGAAGGCCCCTTACGACGCGGATATTTCGAACTGATGGGCTCGAGCTTGTGAAGCTCCTATCACCGCGTTGGAACATTAATTACAGCGCTACTCCTCTAGCAATTGTCGCTTTTTGACGCGGACCCGTGGGGGGAAGCGTAAGAAACAACGAGTCGTTCGTAGCCCCTGAGCGGATTAGTTGTACGTTTATAGTACTCAAGGTCCCGAACGGGACACCACAGGCAACTTCCCTCCCAAGATGGACATAGCATTTCGGGGTAATATAATTGTTGGAAGTGTCGGAATGAGGATACCGTTTCCTTTGCCAAAATCCAGGCCTAAGAAGCAATTTTGAACCCTGTCCCGAGAGAATTGGCTCGACATTTAGATATTCTTGATGTCCGAGCATCGTCTCCCAGAGGCGAGAGCGACCAGGAAGACTGTCTTAATAGTGACATGTTGTAGTGCTGCCTCAGCCATTGGTTCGAACGGGTGCTCACTAAATAGTCTAAGACAAGTATTCAGGTCCCAGGTGGGACCGGTTTTCCTGGTCGGAGGTAGTGTATTAAACATCCCCTCTAGAAGGAGACGGATCGATCCATCGCATTTATGGTAGATCCGTCATCGAACCCTCTATGGATCGGTCTAAGATAGCGGACTTGTAATTTCTAACAGTCGAGAGTGTCAAGTGCCGCTATCAAAGCGATCGTGAGAAAGTCAGGCGATCTCTGCTACAGGAAATTTTTTTGCCGCGAAGTCGGAGACACCTCTCGTCGCTCACATCCAGCGGAATTAGGGTCCAAGACGCTTAGAGTAAGCGTCCCTGGTGGACTTCCTTCTTTCCCGCTGATAGAGCGAGGCAGCCCTCTGCGAAAAGCCAGAATCTCGGCCTCGCTGCCGGATAATGGCCCACGGCATGGAACGCTAGGTGCTCAGCGACCGACGGCGCCCCTCCGTCCGGAAGGGATAACTAGGTCCGGACGGTTTTTTCGGTAGCGCAGCGGGCAGAGCCTCCAAGCGTCCACCATTGGCCGAAAACCAAGGTGGTTTCGGCCAGAAGGGAGCGATGAGGAGACACGGCCACGCCTCCCGCCCGATTTTCGAAACGACATGATGCAGAATCGGAATTCGGCGGGAAGGCTAGGCCGTGAACCCCGTCCAGTCTATCGCCAGAGCGTCGACTGCGTACGCACCCGGGTCGTGAGTCCCGGTTGCAGTAAGAGGGAGCTGGTGACTCGTTCGAGGCGACAGGTCGATCTGAGGAACAACAACCTCTTCGAAGACTCCCGTACGACATCCTGGTTCAGTACCCATTCCGAGGCCGTCATCCTGCAACGAGACAGATCGTCGGCAAAAGTCTTTGTGATGGCCCCCGGAATGTGTACTGCGGACATCGTGATGGCCCGATCTCGACATCACGCTATGATACGCATGGCGTCCGAGACACAGGACCGGGACCGGTCCACGCCTGCTTGTGGATGTAGGCCACCACGGTGGAGTTGTCACGACTGTACGTAGGAACTTGAGTTGGCACCATCGCCTCGAAGTGATCTAGGGTATTCCAACTGCCCAACAATTCGATGCGATTGCATGGTCTTGAGCCTCGGTCTGGGACCACCCCCAGGCCATAGGTCTAGCGGTGAACCCCCCCAACCCTACTTCGACGCGTCCGTCCGTGATCACAACATCGACGGGAGGCGCAGGGAAAGAGATTCCTTGAGTCGGATTGGGGCGGTGAGACCACCATGCCAGGCGTTCCCGGACCCCTGCATTGATAGGGATCATACGGGAATCTGGGTGCTTGATCGGCTGTAGTGCGCCCGAGGTTGCATTTGAAGCAACCTCATATGGAAGCGAACAGTTACGGACAGGTCGCCTAGACTGGCCATCAAGCCTAGAAGGCGAGCGCAGTCCTCGAGCGGGGGCTGCGTAAGCAACGCCATGGAAGTCGCAGTCTGAACAACGACATCCACCCGCTCGACATCCACAATGCCCGGAAGCAGTTGCATCCGAGCACCCTAGATACCTCAGGTCCTGAGAGGGGGGTAAGGCTCGACTTGTCGAAGTTGACAATGTAGCCCAACCTCTGCACGACTTGAACGGTACGACTGACCATTTCGGCCGTCGCCTGGGGTGACGGACCGTGCTCTTCCGATCTGTCCAGGTACATGCAGAGGTTGACCCCCTGACGCCTTAGGAAGGCGCCCACTTCCCGGGTCGCCATCGTGAAGACCCTGGGATGAGGGTGAGTCCGAAGGGGAGACACGTCCACTCGACTGGCCCTGGATTTGAATCTGAGCCAGCGACGGTCCGATTGTGCGACTGGGACGTATAGGTAGGCGTCTTTCAGGTGCAGAGAAGACGCCCAGCTCCCCTTCAAGGCAGCGCCAGGATCACGCGAGGGTTCGACTGGGGAGATGGCACCCTTCGCCAAGATCGCCGAGACCTCGTCCAGAAGAAGTTGGTGCTTCGGTTCCCCGGAAGGGGGGTAGTTCTCGGGTGGGAAGTCACCGGGGGTTTCGTGGTGATTCTAACGATAACCCCGTTCCACCACGCTCAGCACCCCAGGCGCGGGAGAAATGGCTGGCCATTCCAGCGCGTAAGAAAATAAGCGGGCGCCCACCGGAGGTGGTAAGGTTTCCACTCCCGAAGGAGAGACCCGAGGCCGCCGACGCCATCAGACGAAGGCTCTTTCCCCTTCCCAGGCGCCTGCTTTTGGGAGGAGGACGAGCCCGGCCATGGCCCCGGGAGGGACTTCCCCGGAAGAAGTAGCGGAGCTCAGGCTTCTTGGGTTGCTGAGGCCGGTGTAGGCTTCGCCGGCTTGGCGGACCGGCCGGAAGAAGAAGAGCGCGAGCGCTTCTATTCTACTTAGCCGAAGATCTCCCGGATGGAGATCTTCGCCTGAGCTCTTGAGCGACTGTACGACTCCACGCGAATCAGCTGAGGCAAGTCAGCGAGTCAACGAACGAACCTCCGAAGAAAAGGAGCTCCCGCGTCGGGCTTGGCCTTAGATGACTTCCGAGGCTAGATCGGGCAATCAGGGTGTGGAGAGTGTGAAGAAGGCGTTCTCGCGTCGCAGGAAGCTGAGGCAACGCGCCATAGACATTGAAGTCTCTGGTGCCGGGTCGCTAAGGCGAGGCTAGGCACCGTTAAGGCATCCAGAGGATTCCGGGGGAGAAAACTCCATCCTCGCCCACGATGATTTGATCTCGTGGGCGAGGACTATAGTGCCTGTCTGATACCAGAGGTCACCGGCAGGTTCTAGGTGCCCCAACTGATCCTCCCAGAAGGGGAAGGAGGCAGTCAGGGCACCCTTGCTGTTGGCAACTTGGCTGCTAGGTCAAGATCTATGGTCGGAAGTCCTCAGGAAGGAGTTGTAGTCTCCCTCAGCAGTCCTCAACGACCTGGCGAAAGTGTTCACCGGGTACGAAGAGAGCTTATGAGTGACAGCCCGGGCGTTCAACAGAAGACCAACGTCTGTCGGAAGCGTCAACGCCTGGACGCGTTCCAGGGAGGAGGATGGGGAAGCCCAGAGAGTGAGATGGTCCTCCTCCGCACGTCGCTCAGGCGCGCAAGGCGGTCCAAGAGACTCGGCCGCCATGCGCAGCACATGAGGGGTGCACGAGCGGCAGAGAATCCACCTCCTCCGTCTCCGAAAGCTACCGCGGACGCGATACGGCTGCGAAGGGATCATCTAGGGACTCACCCCCTCCGAGCCGACGTCCCACCCCGCCAGCGCTGTCCTCCGAAACGTCCGGAAGTCTGCGGCTGGTAGAAGTCCTGAGAGGACGGTGCGATAGAACGAGCGGAAGAAGGCGGAGGCCAGGCGTCGCCACTGGCGGCGACAACAGGGCCTCCCGCAGGGACCAAGCCAAATGGCATAGGCTGGGCAGCAGGAGCCACGAGGCTCGACTGCACCCCAGAGCCCGACCCTGACGAGGCGTACAGGCCGAGAAGGCATGGGGTCGACACACCAAGTCCCAGGCACGTAAGCCGAAGGGTAGTGGGACGGGTACACCGCCGGCCCGGCCCGTCAAGGCGTACCGCCGCAGCTGACGGCTCCCAGAAGGGGACAATCCGCTGCGCACGGCGCAACTGCCCCGCGCGAAAGCGGCGTCAGACGCAGCCACGACAGCACTGGTGCCAGCGGGCTGGGCAGCCGACGGCGGAGGAGCGGAGTGACTATAGCCTGGAGGTGATCCCGCAAGGGGAAGCCCCGGTCGAAAGACCATACCAGATGGAACAAGACCCAGAAGTTTCCAGCACGACTGGGTGGATAAGTCACGTACGGGGAAGCAGCGTAACTTGAGAAGGCAGGCTGCGGAGGGTACTGAGTCCCCGCGGGGGTAGGCCACGAAGGATGCCGTAGGAACGCCAGCCGCAGGGGCACCCACCGGGGACCCCCCCATAGGCGGACCCGACGTGGAAGCAGGTGCCGGCGGACAAGCACTAGCAACCGCAGCAGGTGTACCCGCATGAGAGGCCTGAGCAGACCTAGTCCGCTGGGCATCTGCGAGGCCAACCCAGCGGAGCACCGCTGGCTACGCCAAGCCGAAGGGCCCGGGGCGGCGTGCGGCGCCTGATGAGGAGGCAATGCATGACTAGCAAGGCTAGAGATGCGAGGTCAGCGAGCGTAGTAAACAACCTGCGGCGCCCCGCAGAGGGATACCGAAGCCAGAGCCCCAGGGTTTGCCAGGACATTACCCCGAAGTAATGGATACCGTAGTCGCGGTAGAAGGGCCCGAAGACACAGTACGCACCAGGTTAGGTGTGGATAACAACGGCGATGGATCAGCCCGGCGACCCGGGCCCCACCATCACCACTCACCACCACCGGAAGCCCGCGGCCGCCAACCCCCCTGGGGGATGGCAGTGCAGACCGCGCTAGCCTGCGCTGGAGCAGCCCCTAGGGCGAACCAGGCGAGCCAGCGGCCGTGACGCGCTGAGGAGCGGGCCCGAAGCCAACCCATCAGCGCCGTCGCCGAAGTAGCCGAAGCTAACGGACATTGGGAGCACACAGAAGCAGCAGCGGCTGCCGTGGACGCACCCGCGCGACCGGAAGCCCGACTACCCACCCCCCCCCTCCCGTGTACACAACACGAGCGGCGTACCCATCCTCAATGGTTGCCCATTGAACATCCGACAGTCCATACAAAAGAGCGCAACCGGTGAGGGAACATAGCCTGTGATCGACACAAAGAGAGGGGATCCCATTCATGAATGGAAGCGGGGCAACGAACGCCATTATGCGCCAGACGGGGTGAGCGTGAGATTGATAGATGAATAGATGTGCGCAAAAAACCCCGTACAGAAAAATAACAAGCGTGCAGTGGAGGTCTCCCGAGGTAACGCAAACGTCAAGAAACAAAAACCAATCGGCTAACGGAGTCACGAACGGTTAAAGAAATTTTCAAACACAGTTGCACATATTGTATTAAGTATACCACAAGCAGATATAAAATTAATACACACACTAACCATATAAATTGTTAGCAAGCAAGGCCGCTACAATAGACAGTAACAAACTCACCACATAAGTCAAAGGGCTAGTCAAAGCAGAACATGTGGCGTCAATGGCTGCCTTTGTTTACTTGTTCACGCTATACAGATCACATGACAGCACTGGCGGCACAAAGGATACTAAAAATAAGAGCCTCTCCGACGGCGTAAAAGTCTCCGTTTATCGTCCCAAATGAGCGCTATAAATCAAGTATATAATCAAGTATATATTCCAGATAGATATGTTATAGTAGTAGGAGTATTCCGAATGATACGACAACTAGTCCAGTATCAAAATCTCAGTTAATTTTTGCTGTAATAGGCAGAGCTGCGGTAAACAGCGCGTCCGTCTTGAATACCAGCCAAAACGGAATTGAGGAAACAACTAAGGTCGCAGGGTGGTGACCTGGGGACACTTGGTCGAGACGCACTTTCTCTTTAGGGGTGTTATTATTGTAATTTTGGGGCCATTCCCTTCTCAAAGGGAAATGGCATATGTTTCAGTCAACATTGGTGTAAAGGAAATCAGTTCAGTGTAATGATTTGTGGGGCTTTGTTTTGGACAATATATCGTCATCATTCTCTGACTTTTTGGTCCATTTCTCCGATAAAGTGTTCAAAACGTTTGTTTTTTAAGTGTCGCTCACAGTCACGCACAGTTAAAGCTTGTTTTTGTGGCCTTTAAGAATGAATGTTTATTGATATAATTATAGTCTAGGAGTTATGTTTTCACAATGATCCAGACTAGATGTTGTAACCAGATGAGAAAGTATCAAGCAATAAGTCTAAAGACATAATTCTTGCTTGTCGCCATGTCGCCACCCAATCCGTTCTTTTAAATGTGTCCCTTCCTCGTTACACAAGGCGCATATCACATATTGCATTGCATGTTTTCACCTCTCATTATGCCACTAATTTTGTTAAGTTTAAAACATGGTAATATTGGATTATTAAAGTTTCGCAAGAGTTTCTCCGCTGGAAGCATGTCGCCAATATTGCAGACAGATAATTTAACATAATAATTTCGAATGGATACAAAATGCTAAAAATAACTAATGTACCTATGTTCCAATATGTGATAAATCGCGAATCATGGTCAAGTTTATATGTATACATGTTTGCATTAAAAACTTCTGACTTTCAACTAAAAATTTCCAGCCCTAGTGGATGCAAGAAATCCCTCTGTTACGTTCATACAGCGACAGTACGTTACACCCCTCCTGCTACGCTCTTGCAATATGGGTGATACATAAACCCCCCCTTTCCCCCTTGTTTGCTTTTGTACTACCCCCCTATAAAAAACAAAAAAAAAAAAAAATGTCGAATACCCACCATGCTTTTGTATGAAGGTAATACCTGATAAAGTATAGAGAGACGTCGGTGAAGCGCGTACTCATCAAGAACAGCACGACTAATGAAAAGCCCACTAGATACTTTACGACAGATACGTTACTTAAGTGGTAACGTTTGGCAAATACTAAAGAATCGGATTTATTTTTAAGATCACCCATGCATTGTTCCGTGTTCTGCAGAATATTAAAGTTACGATTTTCAATGCTTTCAGGAATTCCTTAAGGTTGAATATTTCGTCATTTTGGAGACAACAACTTGAATCACTTTAAACCGAAGAAATGGCCCTTTTGTCGGATCCATTGCACGGCTATTCTCTTGTGCCAAATGTCTGTATCCAGCATTGCTGCTCCCACTTAAAAGTAAAGCTGGTAACCTTAAACGGACTCTAGCCCAGATTCGCTTCAGCGGTTCCATTGGTTTTAGCGCAGTGAGTTAAACCATTGCTCAAAGCTAGCAAGACATAACAATTCTGACTGGAGTCTGATCTATGGATTTATAGCCAGAGTGTCTCGGACCTCGAGACCCATTTTTCATGAAACTGCAACCGAAATCAGCTCGTCTGCTCCACGTTTGACGACGGAATGTCAGTAATTGCCAATCTGTAATCGCTAGAGTCCCTGGTGTGTGAAGCCCAAGAATTTGTCTAGCACGGGTCCGGTTAAAGGGTTTAAACCTGGTGTTCGCCATAGCATATCAAATAGGTTAGTGGTCTGTTACCTCTACTTTGGACATGGAAGGACTCCACAAGAAAAGGCCTGATATAATCTGGTAATTGACTTGAAAGCAATGCCCATCGAACTGTACTCTCCTCTGTGCCAAATGTGGAGATAGTCAGGCGTATGTCAATAAGATCGATATCGGTTTATCCAGTGTTTTCTTTCCTAAAAGTCAGCGAAAGACCATAAATTAATATTTTTCTTGTTTTGCGATGATTAGAATTATTAAAATGAAAGTTCGGCGTCTACTACTCACAACACCACC
The DNA here is from genome assembly GCA_023653785.1 of Ophioderma brevispina. Taxonomy (NCBI): domain Eukaryota; kingdom Metazoa; phylum Echinodermata; class Ophiuroidea; order Amphilepidida; family Ophiodermatidae; genus Ophioderma; species Ophioderma brevispina. Next base: position 25,685 of record JAMKCH010003928.1, read on the forward strand.
ATACAAAACACAATTTTTTTCTTAACCGCTTTTACCCAGTTTAAATGAATATTTTGAGAGTTTGAAATCTGGTAATTGTGCGGCAATTTAGAGAGTTGAGTACAGTATTCTAAACTGTACATTTAATTACATCTGCGTTGCACATGTAAATGGGCATATATGACTAAATTTATGATATGACCATTATTATCCAAAGTTGTCAAAAGTGTTATAAATGGCAATTGGACTATTAAATTTCCTGACTATATTGAAAAACATATGTTTACCAAATACCATTTCCTGTTTGTTTCCCATTTTAAGTCACTTTTGACCACTTGTGCAGTTTCTGGGTCAATTTTGACACCCAGATTTCACACATTCAAATCTTAAATACTACAGCTATAGGTGGGAAAAGAAAATACTTTTACATTTAATGGGTGAAGTTTGAAGAAAATACATCAACATTCTATTTCCCTAAAAAGCCTATTAAACGAAAAAACGCTGTGCGAATCTGAGACTTAACGATTCAATTGAAATGTTAATTTTCAAATGAATCAAAATCCATTAAGCAGTGTGCAATTCTATACCGAATCTTGAGGAATTTGTCTTCGGTTTCCTGATTGGGCTATTGGCGTAAATTTTGTTCACAAAATATCTGGAATTCATGGCTATCCTTCCATGAATTATCTAGAATTCCAGACGCTACCTTCCGTAAATTACCAGGAATTCCAGACACTACCTTCCGTAAATTCCAGGAATTCCAGACACTACCTTCCGTAAATTCCAGGAATTCCTAGACTACCAATGTAAAAAACATGGAATTCCCAGAGGATTATGGTTAGGGGTATAGAGGGTGTTGAAAATATTGATTTTTTTCCGGAATTTTCCTCTGAAAATCGTAAAAACACTGGAATTCCGTCACCCTCTATACCTAAAATGGCTGGAATTCCCACCCCGTATTAGACATTAAATTCTGGAATTCCAGCTTTCAAAAGTGACAAAAAGTCTGGAATTCCGGCGCCCTCTATGGGGGGGGGGGGCATTTTTTTCTGGAATAGCCCAGGAAACCGAAGACAAATTCCTCAAAGATTTCGACCAAACACTCACTTACCTATAGTCTGATTTTTTATTCCTGTCAGTAAACGCACATTGTCGATGGTAAGAATTCATTTGGAGAGGGATGTGTTGAGATCAAAAACTAAAAAGTCGCATTAACAGCTGAAATGCTCAACTTTGTTCAACAGAATATGATGCTTTAACCCATTTCACATGAAATTTTTAGTATCGAATACGTAAAGGCTTCATACCAGATTCAATTGAATAGATTGTCGTAAAGTGTGAGACACGCTATCGATTCTTTTGTTTGGCGTCAATCAAAGAACGGATAAAGTGTCATGAATATCGAGGCTGGGTGAAGAAGAGGATTAGGCCACGTGAATATTGGAGTTTGTTACAAGTCACCAAAACTCTAAACTACTTAAATGATTGGACCAAGCTGTCAAATATTATTTCTGGAATAAGATGAATAAATGTAAACGTATCAGATTTTCTAGTATTCCTTAGTGATGTAAAAGAACTTTGGTGAATAATAATTACTTATTCGTATCATTTTCTTATGTTGAATGCTTCAGAGTTTGTTCAAGTTTGGTGTTTGGAATTTATTCAGTGCATTTGCTTTGTAACATTTTCTTCGCGAGAAAAGGGAAATTTTAATTATGGCCTTAATCTTATCCGGTATCGTGACAACAAATATCTATTTTACTGATTGGGTAAATTATACAACCTCTCAGAACGAATGGAATCGTCGACACGCCCCAAAAACTTTTAATGAACTGACAGGAATAAAAAAATCCTACTATAATTGATTATTATCTGCTAGCACGATTCATCTTGCTTCTTCACAGTGGTGGCGACTTTTGTTTGGTCCTTTATCATTTTGCACTTGGATTTTATCATTTTCATTTTTTACTATAGGCCGCCCTGTTCGAAGCAAGATGCTCTTATCTTTCTTCCTCGTTAGGTGCAAAAGGGTCTAGCGAGACGTTTTTGATTCGGATCCCATAACATCATTATTTATGCGCTGTGGTTCTCACAACCTAGCTTACCGTGACCACAATCTTCTTAGCTTTCTTGTGAGGTGTTGATGTTGGTCGCAGAATCACTTAGTCATTGAAAAATTGACGGATTTAAAAGTGAAAGTCGCCCAGTCAGACTTGATTTATCGCGGCCGTCGGCCATTGTATTTTGTACCACACGGGTGACGGGCTGTCCCCAGAATGAACTGCAGTTTTGCAATCATGCCTTATAATGCAAGCGGCCTATGTGAAAGACACAATGATAAAAGCGAAGGCCAGATGCATTATAATGCATGACGAATCGTGCTAATTATCTGCATGCACTGTGGAACAAACATCTCGTCATACTTCAGTCATTACAAGCAGAGTACCTTACGCTCGGATTATAATCTCCTCTCGTTGAACTCAAAAACATGAAGGTCAAGCCCTTTGGATTCGTGAGTGTATTCTCCAGGCTTCATGGACTTTGTACCTACATTATCTCAATTGCTAATTTGGTATGGGTTTTAAGTTTTATTGCCCAAACATTAAAGGGATTAGCAGCGATAATGCAGGAGAATAAAAAAAAATGTGGAAATGAATTTTTTTAATTTATAAATCAGGGATAAGTGTGTACAATTCCACATAAGTGCTTTAAATGTAGAAACAATCCACTAAATAGTGAAAAAAATGAAGTATTTGATGAAATTTGTCATACTGTCTCCCGCAAATAGACATAGAGCGATGGTGTCTCAAAATCTACACTAAACAGCTGATTGTGGTTTACCCCTGTACAGAAAAAACAAAGATCAATAATAATTTGTGTTTGAGGTCAAACTGTATTGATCATGGTGCACAATAACACGCTGAAAATCTGTGAAATTCACCAGGAAAAGCTTATTTGATCTCAAGTCGGAATTTTGATAAGCACGAATAGAAATTACAGAATCGGATAAAAGTACTGCCTTGTCTTCAATACACGGATTTCAAGCCAACCACTTGCAGTTATGTTCGCATATCCATGCCAGTAACAAAATATAAAATATGAATTTTGATGATTTTTCGGATGTTTCCGGATTAGCAAATCGTTGCTAATCCCTTTCCTGCCAAGTACTTAAAAAAAGCAAAATGTATTTAAATATCATTACCTTGTAAATCGGACGGTTAAACACAAGTCAAATCGCTGTTTTGTGCAAACCGAGTCGGTTTGGCTTGTGCAAACGTCCGATTGTATTGTAGTATTTATAGTTGATCACCTAAAGGAATAACAGCACTTTTTTGAAGAGCCCCCAAGTTTCCACCGTTTTGCACAGTTGGCATTTTATTATTAGGATAATGAAAAGAGAACATGATGACATTCCGAGACGCCACATTTTTTTGGAACCCGTTTTTTTTGCGTATTTGGAATGACTTACCATTGTATTATAATACATCTTTAAAAAAGAATCCAAATGAATAGCCGAATACACTGTCCCTTTATGTAATCTGATAATTAGTACTTATCTGCCATATAGTGCTGCAGGATGGTGAAGGATATTGGAAGTATTGTGCTTTTGTGTTGAAATATGAAAATTGCACAAAGGTAGAGTTTTTATATCCGAATATTTCTGGTATAGGCCAAAATGTTTTCGACCAAATATGGGCGGCCAAATTCAAAATGGCCGCCACTGTGTTTAAAATTTGCCTTTTTCATCTATTTTGTTCCCTGTGGATTCTTTTTCATGCTTCTTTCAAGTGGGGGGGAAATACACAAACAACAAAATTTATTAATTATTTTTACTAAACCTAATTATCCGCACCATATGTTACAAAATGTTAAAAACAATATTCAAGATGGCTTCCTATCCCATACTGGCTGGCCAAATTGGGCCAAAATATCTATACGTGATTTCAGTTCATTCATACCTTTGTTTGCATAAGGTTTGGCTAATATACTATTGAACTTTCATAATAAACAATACTGTTTCAACCATGACCAAATGGATAATATGGAACTTCGACTGAGAAATTATAATTATTATGGTGGCCCATAAATGACAAATTAAAACACATTATGGTGGCCCACATTTAACATTTGGAAAAGTAGTGGTTTGTTTTTCTACCTACTGAAAAAGCAGGATGTGTGAGCTATAGTATTGGACAGTGTGTCATCTGTTGGCTTTTTTGCTACAATTGGAATTTTTGGTCTAAAATGTAAAAATGGGTCCCAGAAATCAATCAATCATTACCATTTTTTAATCCGCTATCGCTTCCGTTGGTTGTGCCATCTGGTTTTAAAATGGCCACCATTTTCAACATATTTGGATCTATATCTTGACTTCTGAGGCAACTAGAAGTCTCCAAATTGGTGGCCATAACCCATTTGTGATGCCAAGGAAAACAAATAGCTCCTACACAGTTGCAGATTTGCTCCTTTTGGCAGCCATCTTGGATTTTCAAAATCGGCCGCCATTTTCAACGATTTTGGCTCTATATCTTGACTTCTGAGGCAACATAGAAACTCAATTTATGGCAGACTGGAAGTACCTATGTTGGTTATGCAAGGATACAATATAACATCATAAATCTGGTCATTGTTTCATTTCAACATATTTTTATATTTAGGCATGTAAATGGGCTTTAATGTTGTTGAGAAGACTGCTGGACATATTGTTTCAATACTTGAATTTGCTTCTGAACACAAGGACAGCAGAGAGCAAACTTAATGAAAACCATACATCCCCCAGCTTATTACAACATCCAGAGCTATGCTCTCCGAGATACCGCGTTTCATAACTTGTTCTGATGCAATAGGATATGATTGAAAGTAAAATTGCACCATTTGAGCTGAGGGAGCCCCAGACAATGCAATCACAGTGCTAATCTTGGATTGATAAAATTGTTTCTCGAGTCCCTCGATGTCACCAAGATAGAGGGTGCACCAGATCTGTTTTGGAAACTTGCAAAATGTTGTGTCCTGAGATATTAAGAGGCTTTTCACACTGAGACGGTGATGTTCTCAGTGACGTGACGTTCAATTTCACGACGAAAACGCGCTATGTGCCAGAACAATCCAGGGGTGAAAGCTCATATCACTTACAGATGCCATGTTACGCTCAGCATTAAAAAATTCAACACAACACTGCGTAAATGTCTCAGAAAGAATTATTTCGTTAATCAGCAAACTCATAAAACCCTGCCTTTGAACGCTTTTACACCGTAACCAGGGTCATTGTGTGCATTTGTCTCTAGTATTCAGAAAAACGCTACACTATCTTAAAAAACGGCAATCGATCGCAAAAGTGGATCGATGCTTGCTCATGTGTGAAAAGCTCTATTGTGTGCTCCCTGATATAATTACTTGCTCCTTTCCGATTTAGATTGTTACTTAATGCATCACTCCGAGAGATGGCAGAAGTTTCCAATACCCTTTTCAACATTCGTTTCATTCATATTTAAATTTTGTTCCTTCTGTCCGAAGTCAATAGTGTCATTCCGACCCAGCATTCACCGTCTCTTTTCTACTTTGATCCCGTCTTTGGCGAGTGAATTGTTAAATTGCTCCGATTCAGGGCCTATATTTTAGGGAGATCTTAGGGAGGGCCCCCTGCTCGGAAATTCCATAAAATGATCTTGTTCCAACCGCTCTATGAGCCCCCACCGAGTGCAGTTACTGACCGGGTGGATACGAACTTTGCAGTTCAGTAGCTCTTCACAAGAGTTGACATAGCATTAACTGACTGGGCTATGCCTCTTTGTCTCCTACCCTGACATGGTAGCGACTGTTTCTACTGGGCCTCATTTCTTGTGTCACTACTACTACTAAGATCTCATGCGAGGAAAGCAAAGTTGTGCTGATAGGCTCTCATTGGCCCGGCATATGTGGTCCTCTGAGAGCACGCTAGTGTTTTCAAGACGGCAAGTAGCTTCGCAGTAATTATGTCAAATGTCTTAGACTGACTGCCTCACCCCTTTTTGTTAATCCCAGCCCGTCTGGTAAGTCCGCCTCCTAGGCAGCAGAGGTAGCATAAAAAAAAACAAAAAAAAAAGATCCCTCGACACTTAGAACGTAAGCTAAACGTCTGTTTCCTTTTTTTCGACGGCCGCAAGAAAGTACTCCTAGTAGACCCACTTAGGCCATGTGTCTGACTTCTAAGAAGTCGTTTTGAGGCAGGTCTGCAGATGGCTCCGTACAATACTAATAGGGGGTTGCACTGGAGGTCCATAGGTTAATATGGCCAGACCTGCCTCCAAACCACCCACAGCATGCAAAGAAACAATAGAATCACCTGGCAGAAATATCTGAAATGTCAGGTGAGCCAGTTGCGTGTATTGTATTCTTCTAATCTTGGATGATCTGGATGGCAAAAAAAAGTCATTCAACATAATTTCGCCCGTGCAAGGACCCTATAAGCCATGAGACTATGAGACATTTGTCATGCAAACCATTCCACGATGTCTTTAGTAACGGGTCAACGATTGTTCGGCTGTACGTCACTTCCTTAATGATATGTTTCATTTCAAGCTCGAGAACGGGATCTTCCGGCAGTGTGGAAAGACCGCTTTATGGGCTGTTGTTCGCAGTTTCTTTGAAATACGTGACTAGAAAAAACATTTTGTCGGCTGTTGTGTCAGGTCCCGTTGTGCGTAGTACCAGCTTTAGCTATTGGGCGAGAGTTTGGCCATTTCGTAGACATGGGATCATGTGTGACGTGGATTTTTCGACATGCCCATTCCTCCCAGATTTAAATTTATTCTCTGTGAGTGAAGATAAACTTGGTGTCCAGTTCGTCGTTGAATGGTATCTAGAGAGAACTCTAACAATCAGAGGCGATTGTCAGCAACCCTTTGGTGCCCTCTCAAAACCTTACTGCCCTGCTACCAAGTACACTTACCCGGAGTCATGGAGATCTCCAGGTAGGGGTCATTAGCACTCAGGTCATGTCTCGGCTGATAGTACTAGAGCTATTGCTTCTTCACACTCTTTCCCTGTGATGTTATGTTGTTTATGTTATGGTCCATCACCTTAACTTAGTCATAGTATTCACTACAGCTCTCTCTCTATCTACTGCAAGTTCTAAATGATGGGATAACATGCACCGGGTCAGTAGACCAGGGACTTGTTTCTCACACCTGGAAAAGAAACGAAAGATAAGACATTAGTATGCTTTACTAGTTAGATCGACCAGGGACAAATAATATCCTGACCACTTCATCAAGACCCTCTGCCTATCGTTAGGTATATAAATTTGGGACATGTTCACCTACACTGCACCCGAATATGGTATGGATTGGCTGGTTTATACCAGTGATGCATATTTATAACTTGAATGGGCCGCATATTCAAAAGTGGTCAGCATATCAACCTAAAGTAACTTATAAGTTGAACCATTGGGTATCCTTAAACCACTTATTTAGTAATCTACCGAATATGGCCGACATTTTTGACGGCCATTTTGATTTGCTCCATATTCAAAACTGTCGGGGCATAATATCCTTCTCAACATAAGTGAATTAATTTAAAAGCTTGACTCTTTTGAAATCAGTTATTTCATGGATTTACCCAATATAGCAGAATCTTTTTTTAAATTAAGTCTGCCAGTTTGGCCTGCCATTTTGAAATTACGTCCATTTTAAATCAGCAAGACATCAAAAACTGTCCCGATATCTCTCTTAATATAGTGAAGTATTTTGTGAAGGAACTTAGCACTTAGCGACTAGTATTATATGGAATGCCAATCATAAGCAGCTATTTTAAAAATTGGCTGCCATTTTGACCACCATTTTGAAACATGGGCGGCCATTTTGAACTGTTCCACATCCAAAAGTGTTAAGCGTATCCCCCTAAACAGCAAGTGAAGTAATTTCAGCAGAAAAATGAGTACTTTGCATCTATTTAATACGTGAATTGCCTAATATGGCAGCCATTTGAGTTAAGGCATGACCATTTTGAAAACGGCGCCATTTGAGTTGGCCCCATATCCAGAATTGTTAAGCATGTTCAAAGGTCATTGTGCCCAAATTCACGCTTTTTAAAAAAAATGCACAAATTGTTCGTTCACCCCATTCTGCAGCACCGAATAGACACTAAGACAAGGGGTTAACACCCTCATATTTGTAGAAATTCAGGGTCAACCTATTTTGGATCCTAACATTTATTGGGATGTTGCCTCACACGAGTGGCTGGGACTGTTAACTATTATTACTGTCATCAGAGTTTGTTTCAAGTTTTCTTAATGGGGCCATTACAGACACAAAGTGCGTTTTTTAGCTCTTTTGAAACCATGAGTGGTCTAGTAGTCCAGGGCAGCTCCATATGATCCCGCCATCATGACCTTGCTCAAGAGTCTTAAAAATGTTTTGATCATCAAAGGCAAACATTGACGCTGCTGATTTCCAATCTCAATTAATGCAACTTGAGCATTTTGAGGTATATTAAAACTTAAGTGCTAAGGTGTTTTTTCACTCACATTGGTTCCATGAACACCCCCTAAGGAAACCACTTCCCGAGGGAATTTTCAAATATGAAACTCAGAACCACAGCCCAATTGAGGGCATCAAAATGCCTCAAAATGTAACTGGATATTTCCGCGGACCCTGCTTAACAGCAATATACTTTGCAAATCATTTTGATGGTTTTTTTTTTTTTTTTTACAATTTAAATATATTTAGCAACCAAACTATCCATTTGAGGGACCAAAGATTAGCTCAATCAGGTAAGCGCTCGACTCCAGGGTATTGTGCTCATCCATGCTTATAGGCGTGCGTCCGAGCCCTGTGAGATTCAGCTCGATTGTAATTTCCAGACAAGAAATTAACCGATGAGTGTGTCTCGATTTACCCATTTGATATTTGGGAAGCTGATAACGGCATTTGAGATGGTTATCTCGATGTATGTGTTTGCTGATAAGGGAAAGCGCTGATTCCCGATCTGTGCTCCCTTTGAATGATGCTCATTGGTTTATGGTATGGTTGGGCCACAGTGCTCAGCTTCTAGAGGCAATAGCATTAAGGCACTATATACATCTCTGATATTATTATTATTTTGTACATTCTTGTATTTTTTGTGGGGGCAGTAACCATGCTACATGTTTTTGCCATATGTTTGTACAGCAATGGCGCGCAGATTGCTCGATGATGAAATTGCTTCTTTTCCATCACATAGAGGTTTAACCATTTTTTTCTGATTATATAATTTTGGTTTCATGCATATGAACATACATAAGGCAGAAAATAATTCTGGCACAGGGTTTGCTCATTTTTTTTTTAAATCACACTCCCATTGGTGTCTAAGCGGAATATCTCATTAAAGGGTGAAGAATTTTAGAGTAATTTTTTTTATGGTAAAGAAGCGCATCGATAAGTTACCATTACAAAAAAATTAGTAGAATCCCCCGAAAAACAAAATCGTGGGTACTAGGAGTCCCCCTCCCCGGGGGAGAGTCATATCACCATAATCTCCGTATACTTACCCTTCCAGCCTGACTTAATGCTTTTCATTTTCTATCCTACGCGCGATTTAGCATTTCCCTACGAGAACCCACTGAATGTTTTGACGGCCCCTGAGAGCAATGGTCGCACGCCCAGGGCAATGATCTAGCAACACTGACTTCTGGATCATTTTGGTATGGTCTTTCCACGGGTTGTCTCCACGGGCGGGAGAGCGAACACCTTGAGCCCCGTCCTGGGCGGCGCAGCGGCCGGGACGGGGGGGGCGCAGGCTTGAATGGTAAGGATACGGAGATTATGGTGAAATGACTCTCCCCTGGGAACACCTACATCTCCGTATACTTACCCTTCCAGCCTGACTTAATGCCACAGATGCAACTGTAGAGTCAACCCGGATACCAGGGTGCTCGGGCCATAAGGCCAGCGGAGCTATGATCTCGCCGGGGAAGGTTGAACAAACACTATATAACATATCACTTTACCACTTCAGTGGTTAATTGCTACTGAAGCTTTGTGCGACCTGGGGAGCTGTGGAGGTTGCTGTGATGACGAGGAAGCTGTTGATAGGATCCTAGCTGCCGTCGACCCGCTGCGTACTAGGACATCCGGAGATAAACTTGTTGGTCTATGCACGGTGGTATGTTGTATGGTGAGGTGTGGTTGGAGGTGCGAGTTAGTCACTGGAGGAGTAATGTGGGTGATTTGGGATTGATTCTTGTGTCTACTGAGTGTTGGTTAGTGTGCTGAATATTAGCAGAGTGTTGAAAAATATTCTCTTTTCTGTTTATCATGTTAATATTAGCGGTTAAATGATTGTGCAATAGAGATGGAGCAAACTTTGATATTAAATGATGTTAAATTCGTTTTTTTTGGTTATTATAGCCCATAATTTTGAGTGGTTACGGCTATTTGAGCGTTCCTTTAATATTAATGTTGTATGTATTATTATATTTATGCCATTGTTTTGATGTTTTTACCTTGTAATTGTACTCAATTCAGCCTTTGGCTGCGATGTGCAATTTTAATAAACCTTGAATATATAATACATAATGTAGAAGAACAGCCCATCCCATGGCGGTCACCATGATTCTTGCATAGAAGCTCCCCATAGGAGGCCCAAGCAGCCGCCTTAGATCCTTACGGTCGTGAGCTCCTATGTGCGGCCCCGCAAGACGAACCCCCTACGATCTAGGCTCTCCCTTTAGACTGCCACGACCATCTGGCTATGTCGGGGTCTTGAGGCCGGTCGAACGGCTTCTGCTTGGTGAGAAGGCTGGTCGTGAGCCCCCCTATAGGGTAGAGTCTTGCTGAGGTAAACTTCAAGGCTCAACTGGACACCAGGGTCCTTCATCCCTGGAAACCTGAAGCTTATCGGAGATCTGGGAGGATGTTCGGCTGTGGAGTGAAGCTGATAGATGTTCTTGGCCAGGTAGCCTGATCGGGGAAGACGACGAGCGGCGTTCCCTGTGAAGGTGGATGATTCTCTGCTATAGCCAATCAAGGGTTGTCCGAACTCCTCTGCCCTGATGCTGCGGCGACAAGGAAGAGAGTCCTCTTGGTGGTGTCGCTAAGGACCCTGGAGAAGAGGTCTAGGAGGACCGTAGAGATGCTGAGGACTTATGACAGTTCCCAAGCTAGCGATCGGGCGGCCGTTGATGCAGCATTCCTTTGATGAGGTCATGAAGCGCTGGCAGCTAGACACGGTGATGTCCGTTGATGCTCCGCCCAATCCCAGATGGATGGCTAGAGAGTTGCTCGCCGAGGTCCACTTGGCGATTCCTGCACAGTACCGGGCTTACAATCTGGAATTTATAAATCCTCCCTTGTTTTAGGTCCTCCTTGCTCTCCTAGATGGGCGGCTTGCGTGATTGCCGCTGGAGAAAGTATTATCAATGTAAGTTATTCCCGTGAACGGTAGGCCGGCCGTAATAACGGTAGTGGGCCCAGATGACGGGAAGACAATATCCATTTCTAATTTCCCGTTAACGGTAAGGACCTCGGCCGTAATAACGGTAGTTGGGCCCCCGATGACGGGGGGGACTGATATCCGGTGCTGGAGCCTTGGTCCACGCGCAGTATGTCGGGAGCTGGCGTTGAGGTCGCTTGCGAACAGGTTCACACGTGGGGGTGATCCAGCCCGTAGAACCATTCACATATTGGGAATGAAGTGCTACTCCACCGACGACCCCCGGACTCTCGAAGGTCCTGCCTTCCCGGCTGTCCTCCTCGACAGGGCATCTGCCAGGGTGGTTGTCTTCCCCGAGAAAGAGGAGGGCCGTCATGGTGGTCTGATGACGGAGACCACCACTCCATGATGTCGTGTATGCAAATGATGCGACTCCCGGATCCCCCTGCTTGTTAAGTAGGGGACGACCGGCATGTTGTCTCACCGGGCTAGGACGTGATCTCCCTTGACCAGATGGAGAACAGCCTCGGCGCCAGATATGTGATAATGTGGATGTCTTGGTCAACTCCCTTGTCCAAGTCCCTGATAGGCCGATGTCTCCTACATAAGTTCCCCACCCGCTCTAGATGCGTCCGTCCTGGAATGAAGATGATGGTCTCGATGTGAGTAGTTTTCCCTTCCCCCCGGCGGAGAATTATCCGGCAGATTCCACCACGCTATCGCTCTTCTGGTGTGTGGGACGTCAGGAGACTCTTGAAGCTCCGGTCCTCGGCGAATATTGACCGCGATAGACTAGCGCTATACGACTTGCATGCGAAAATGTCCGTCGTCAATTGATTTTTTCATGAGGATCCGGCGCACGCGTCGTAGATCGATGCGCTCGGGAACGCTATTCCCCAGCTTGAAGATCATCGTCGCCCCTAAACAGCGATGCTGCCGCGAATGAGTGTTGAAGTTGTTCCTGAAGGCCTGCCAGAGCCAGTCGTCCAGGTAGGCAAAGACGATGGCTTCCTCCGCCCTGAGGAACTCTCTACAATCTTCACTATCCCTGGTGATGTGCGGCCACTGTCGACATTCCGAACGGATGCACTTGAACTGATAGAACGAGCGGACGATATAGGAACCGAGCCACTTCTGTGTGACGGATGTATCGGAGCGTGGAAGTAAGCATCCTTTAATTCAAGATGGATGCTCCCCCCGGCTCTGATGAGTCCCTTGAGAGCTGCTGATAGGCTCTCCATCTTGAAGAGGGGGACCGTGACTTGAAGAACTGCTGAGCGCTTCGTGTTGAGGATCGTGTTTCATTGAGGGAAGACAAGCGCTGATTTGGATGCTACGGCGCGGACGTCCCGACATGATCGCCGCCTTCTGAAGCAGTTGCTCGACCTCTTTGAGAAGGGCTTGTCGTCTGTTCACGTCCTTGGGGATCACCATCGCTCGTGTGCGCAGAACCCATGAGTTCGAAGTCACCGTCCTTCAACGGTGTATGAAGTATCCAGCTGCAGCCCCCCCCCCCCCACCCAAGGGGAGGTTTTCTGAGGTTCTGAGGATAGTCACCTCCTCTTCTGGGGGGGAGGGAGCATATCTTGACCCTCACCCCTCCTGATCTCCTGATCGATCTCCCTTGTCGCCACCCGTCGCTCCCCCCCCACCCCCCGTCGCTGCCCTTGCGGCGGTATCCTTGCTCCTCTCTTGGGAGATTGACCCTTGTTGCTCTTGGACGGCTGGTTCTTCTGATTGGAATCCTGACTACGAAAAGTCTTCAGTTGCTGGAGCGCTCCTGCTGCTGAGGGGCCCCTGGCTAACCGGCGCCGCCTTCTTCTCCTTCTGGCGTTCGCAGGCCGCCTAGGCCTTCTTGTTAGCAACATCCTCCTCGTGTAGGCGGTTGAACTGTCCCCCGAAGGGTCAGGTCCTGGAGGTGTCTCAGGAACTGGCCGCATGTCAGGAGGTTGAGGGCGTGGGCGCACTTCACTTTCCGCAAGTATGCGAGTTACTGCGATAACCTGCAGCGGTGTTCCCCCATGCAGAACGCTAGGCCCCTGAGTGTATATATTGAACGTTGCTTGTCCCCTGCACTCGCGCAAACTGACAGTGTCTAGACATCCATTATCAGGTGGGCGAAGGTGAGGGAGGATGCGTTCAATAGTCTCATACCATCCCAGGCCAGTGTTTCCAGGCCGCCCAATTCGGCGTCCCCTTTTCTGGGCCATGGTGGGGCCCGAAGAGGACGTTCCTTCCGGTTGGTTTCTTCCCGGTGAGCGTGTCGCAGAGTTTCCTGAAGGGAGGATAAGAGTGGTACGTACGCCCGCCGCTTGCTCCCCCTGGCCCCCCCCCCTTGTTACCCCTTAAGCTACTTCTCCCACTCGTCAATTCTGGTGAAGGTTCAGGCCACGGCTCGGGTGCACCTCTCTAGCACAACTGCTAAAATTAAAGAAGCCGACACTGAAGGGCTCTGGTATCACGGTGAACAACTCCCCTAGTTGTCCGGATCTTCTCCAGGTGGAGGATCCAATCTACCTCCGGGACTCCGCCTTGATGGATCCTCTGTGAGGTTCCTCTTGGCTTGATCGGTTAATTACGGTTGCCCGAGATGAGGCGTGCGTGAGTGTTGACGCACCCCCAAGAAGTCTGTCCCGATGCCGTCATGCAAAAACCCTCATCTGGTAAAACTCGCGGTTTTCAGAACCTTGCCTGGGACCCAGAATTTGTTCGTCCCAGGCAGACGTCGTGGTGGTGGACTCTAACTGCTCTCTCTGGCTGCCGTGGGGTCGGTGGCTGCCCTGAAAGTCCCGGCTCTATCCGACTGTCGCGGTCGCACTCCGGCGGTCGCGGCTGTTCCCCGCCGGCGGTCACGCTGGGTCCCGGAAGTCGGCGGCTTGGGTCGTGGGGTGATCTACTCCGCGGTGGTCTCGCTATCCCGTCGGTCTTTGCGGCAGTCGTAAATATCCTTGCGGCTGCGGCGGCCACGGCTCAGGAGCGGCTCCTCGGGTAATCCGGACTTTGTGGGTTGGGGGGAATTGGGGAGCTGCTATTACCGACGGCTCCGATGACGCCAGCTGTCGGAGATCCAATTGGTGTGCGTGGCTGCACGAACGGCACTTGCGGTGACCCCGGATTTGCGGTGAATCCCGCGCTTACGGCCGACCCCGGTGCTTGCGGTGATGCCGGTGGCTTGCTGTGATCCCCGCGCTTGCGGTGAGCCGGCGCTTGCGATCCCGGTGTTGTGGTGAATCCCTCGCTAGCGGTGATCCCGCGCCTTGCGGTTATCCCGGCGGCTTCGGTGGTGTGTGCCCCGGAAAGGGTGTCACCATCTAAGTATCCCCGTGGACGGTAAGGCCCGGCCGTAATAAGTGGGGCCCCCGATGACGGGAAGGACCGATATCCATTTCTAAGTAATCCCTGTGAATCGTTAAGGCCCGGCCGTAATCACGTGTGGGGCCCCCGCTGACGGGGATAGATCGGTTGCTCGGCGGCTGGTCCTGCGGTCATCCCGGTAGCGGTTCCGGCTCGGCGGATTACGGCCCCGAACGGCTCTTGCTGTGATCCCGACGGCGGTCACTGCTTCCCGAACGGCTCTTGCGGTGATCCCGTCGCGCTCCGGCTTCCCGGAAACTGCTCCTTGCGTGATCCCGGCGGCGGCCACGCTTCCGGAACGGCTCTGCGGTGATCCCGGGGGGGGGGGGGGGGGGGGGGGGGGGAGTCGGCTCCCGCTCCCGAGCACTCTTCTGATCCGACGGCTGCCACAGCTTCCGGAACGGCTCTTGCGGGATCTCGTCCCGCGGCGGTCACGGCTCCCGGGACGGCTCCTGCGGTGATCTTGGCGCGGTCTCGCTTCCCGAACGGCCTCCGCGGGACCACGGTATTCCGACGGGGAGAGCGTGTACTCGGTTGGCGGTGGCGGTATCTCCGGCCGGGCGCGGTGAGCGGTAGGAATCGGAAACCTTGGCACAGTGCGGCTTCTTGACGGCTGCTATCCTGGCTGCTACCGGCTACACTTGGTTGCTGGGCTCCTTCTCGGTCTCTGAGTCGAAATCCAGGTCTTAACTGGGGAAAGACAAAAGAGAGAGAACTCAATTCGGGTAGGAACTTTAAGGAACCTATAACCGGGAGATATCTTCTAAGTACAGCTAGCCTATCTACAATTGAGTCCATTCTATCCCAAACAACCTAGATGAACCGGTAATGCCCGCTCAATACGCGAAAAATTCCCGTTGGAACCGAACTCCCATAGAAAAGCACGTACTTCCGTTTCGGGTAAATGTTGAAATACGGAATGAAATTTGTGTTTATATCCACCCCCGATGTCAGTTCGGAACCAAATGAGGTTAGGCGGTAAAAATTCGTCGGTAAAAACCAAATGGCCGCCGGAAAAAGTTTCCCGGCCTAAAATTCCCCCTAACGGTAAGGCTCGTCCTTACAACGGTAGTGGAGTCCCCGCAAACGGGGAAAACCTGGGAAAACGCGGTTGAGTCCTAATTCCCATAGAAAGCAACTTACTTCCGGTTTCGGGTCATGTTGAAATATCGAACGAAACTTGCCGTATCGCACCGCCAATGTTGGTCCTTCGAACCAAATGAGACTACTCGGTAAAAATTCAGCCGGTAAAATTTCCAAAATGGCTCGCTGAAAAAAGTGTCACCAGTCTAAGTATTCCCGTGAACGGTAAGTCCCGGCCGTAATACGTTAAGGGCCCTCCGGAGACTGGAAGACCAATAAACTGACCCTTCAGACCCGTAAGTCCATGGAGGCAACGGTGGGGCTCAAACACCGCCCGTGCCCCTCCCCCGCCAACAACCCCTAACATATGGCGTACCATGCCGCGAAAGTCGAGTCATGCACTTTCGGCCCCGATGCCGACTTCCCTTTAATGGCGCTGTACCGGTCCCTACCGGTGGAATGCGGGTGAAAGTTACGCGAAAAACCTCAAAGTAGCCGTGAAACGCGCATAAAATCCTCTGAAACCATCTGCACAATAAGCTCCCCAACTCAATCGCTAGATGAATGTGGGAATTAATCGAAGGGGTCTACCCGAGGAAGACACTTGTAACACCCATGTGAACTAGCCGCCATCTTTACCACGGAAGTCCACACTGACTCACCTAATCAGACGCAGTTTTGCAACAAACTGGGATGGGTTAAAAAAGTAGCAAACCGAACCAGAATGGTGAGAAAAATGCGTAGAACACGTAGTTTAGGTAGATAGGTGAGTAAAAGCTATAAAACCGCTAAAAATGGCAAACTTCTCAAGGCACAATTAAGAGCACAACTTTGCTAGAGCGTAGCAAAATGAGAAGTCGGTGTTGCTAGATCATTGCCCCTGGCGCATGCGCACTTAGGGGCCGTCAAACCTTCCAGTGGGTATCGTAGGGAAATTGCTAAATCGAGCGTAGAAAATGAAAAGGCATTAAGTCAGGCTTGAATGGGAACGTACTAGGAGAAGTAGGTGATCCACCTTAGTCACTTGTTAACAGGGGTAAATTTTTTTCATACCGGGTTAAAAGGTGTATAGATGTTCAGCTGGTCCTAAGGATTAAACAAAGGTACACAGTTTGCTATATATAGTTTATCGAGAACAATTACTTTTAACACCGTAGGCTTAAAATGGTTCAAGGTCACCCTAAGGTAAAAATTTAGAATGCAGAAAAAAGGTAATGCAGAAAAAAAAGGTAATGCAGAAAAAAAAAGTCAAACTGGATGCTAATTGGAAATTCAACAGAGGTGAGGTCCGTTTTTTGATTGTCAAGGGTACAACAAAAATATTTTTTTTAAAATGTTAATTTACTGAAATCCCCAATATGAAATGCTGGGGTACAAAATTCCTGTCGGAATCAGGGGGATGGTTGACATTAAACCCTATGAAAGGGAACCAACTAGCAAAATAAAAGCATATTTTGAATCAGTATTGTCAGTAATATGTTTTGTTAATATTTTTTACAAAGAAATCTTTGGTATTACTTGTTGACCTTTCTTGAATAAACAATGACCTTTAGCCTATTTGTCCAAATATCTTGGAAAGGACATGCACCAACACACATGTGACCCATTGACTTTTTGACTCCTGAGTAACTAAGAATAATTTGAGCTCTATTTCATTTAGATTTCGAGCAGTTCAAAATACTCTACCCCTCATGATTAGTAAACAGTTACCCCTATCCTGGGGCTACACGCAACAACGGATCTCCGGCAGACTGTCATATTTTCAACGTTATATTGTTCTCTGAATTTTCCCGATCAGCCTAGTGGTATCTCGTTCTGCGTCTACGCCAAAAACCTTCTGGGCTGACGGTCTTCTAACGGTCCTAGGCTACTGTGACGTAATTTCGTGTCGTTTACAGACAGGAAAATACTAAAATTGCAAATTTCATACAGATGCGACCGAATTTGCAAGTAAGATTGGCACATGGGAGATTAAGGCAAAAAACGTTCATGATGATATAAAAATCTCAATTTTTTAGATACGTCGGGGGGGAGGGGGTCCGGAGCTTTTGGATCACGAAATGCCCCTTTAATATAAATGAAGAGGCAAAGGCATAGAAGAAAATTATCATTAAACCAATAGGAAGTTAATATTTTTAATACTTAACATTCTCAATAGTTTTACAGTTGTAAATGTTTGTACATTTAAACCATATAGTTGTGTTTTGATATGGAACCAGTAACTACTTCTATAATATCACTTTAAATGTTGCCCCAAACACTTGTGAGCTCTAGAAACAACAAAACAAAATATACTCCAACTTATTCTAATTACAGATGAAAGGTTGCTACACCTAGTTGCATTACCTGTAATTCGACATAGTACTGTAAAAGTGGGAATATTCGCGCTACATTAATTTTCGCGCTTTTTGCGCACTTCTGAGCAAGTGTGAAATTAAGAACATGTAAAAATGTTTATTTTGTGTGTAAGTCTACGTAGGATAGCTGAAAAAAGGAAATCTAAAACCAAGTGAAAATGCTAAAAATTGCAGAAGCGCGAAAAATTATGTGCACGAAAATAACCACTTTTGCAGCATTGTCTTAACCCTAACTCTAATCTTAATACCAACTTACTAACCTTACCTCAAGAGAATAAAGATAAATTGGATGAACTATGCATCACAATTTTAATTATAGTCCGATTTTTGTGTGTCACTTCAGATTATGAAGATTGCTAAGTTGTGATTTTCTATAGAGGTTGTGCCTGTGTCGTCATCAACCGTAATGCTGAACTTTGTTCAACAGGATCAAATCAGAAACCACTGTTATTGCACCATACAAAAACAAGATTATTCCCAAGGTTGCACGCAACATTAAATTGAATGGACTGCATTACGGTATAGGACACCTGTTCGATTCTTTTGTTCCTAGCCAATCGATGAAAACAGGCACAACCTCTATATGAAGGACTTAAGATTTGAGCTTACATCTTTCACACAGTGATTAGAATATGGACAAGCATTTGTATATGTAAAAAATTGTTTGAAAATCCCAGTAACAGTAACCTACCTTCCAAACATGGAAGCATGAAATGACACAAACAAAACATATCAGACTATTGTAATATAGAGGAATTTGTGATTTAAAGTGGGGAGGCAGATCAATGTCCGATCTTTTCATATCATGTTTACTTCCACACATGGAAGCATTTCACCAAAAACACCTGTTACCAAATTTTGATATAAAATTGGATCGATTAAGCCCAAATTAATTGGTGGAGCTATGAGTTGCAAAAATATGGGCGAGACGCAGTCGAGCCCAATATTTTAAACTCATAGCGAGACCAATTAATTTTGGGCGTAAATCATCCAATTTTATCATTATCATGTTGGATCCAATATTTTCACACACTTGGACTCCTCAAAACAAGAGGAGTTAAATCGGACCAGATATTCGAATTGTTGAAGCACAAATGTGGACCGAATTGGCCCATAGGATAATGGGTGTGTTAATGTGGAGAAGTTTTTATTCATACATCAAAAGGAAACATTTCCATGGTTTTAAATTTTTACTGGGGTAAGTGAGAAAAAACATTTAACTTTTTTCCTGATATGAAAATTTCAATTTTGATGGAGAAGGGGAGGGTGCCAAGATTGTTGATCGGATCACCCACCTTAAAACAGCATCACTTGAATTAATTAACTACAGTGAGATTCAACCAGTAACCTTTTGCCAATATTTTAAAAATGTTGATTTTGATTGCAAGTTAACTTGCAAAGGGATTTTGATGGTTTTATTTCTAAATTGAAACTTTCACAATTGCTAAAAATACAACTTTCTATTGTTTTATCATGATTAGCCAAAAAAAGAAAAGTTTGTTTCCAGTAGGTCATGCACATTTTGATTTTGAATCCATTTTAACAGCATTTCATTTTAATTTAATTTGATGAAATGAGAAAATTCAATTTTGTAGACAAGAATGCCTCAGAGGTACAAAATTTTCTTTTTTAAATAGAAGTGATCCCAAATCGATAGTTTTGTTTTATAAACTCATGATTTTACAGTAAATATAGTTTGCAACTGTGTTGAATACCAAGTATGGTGTGAGGAGTTTCTGGGGGAAATCCTCTTAAAAATTATACATATTTTGCATTTTGGAAACAAACATTTTTTTCACCTTCCATTAATTGACAAGTCTGATTTTGCTAATTTTATGTCAATACATCTGGCAGTGCAATAATATTAATCTTAAAAGAAAAGCCAAAAGCATTACTTTTAACATGGTGAAAGTTATTTTTTTCTTAATTCAGAAAAGGCCATCAAAAAAGGGGTTGGGATTTATTCTATTTTTAATTCAGTTTAGGCGGTATAACAATTTTTCAACCGATTAACCATTTTAGCTTTTCTTTTCAAGATTCATCTTGTTGCTCTGGCAGTGGGCTTACCATATATGTGGTATTAAAACTTCATAGACACAAAGTGATACACCAACAAGAAAGGTGAAGAAACTACAAAGAAAGTTGCTGTGGTTAATTAAAATATATCAAGGGTTGACAATCAGAGGGACGTAACTCAGCACTGAAAGAAATATTAAAGGATTTCTTTAATTCTACCTGTAATACTGCTTTTGAGAAATGTGATGTTTAATATTATCTACTAAGCAAATCTATTCATTATTCAAAATGTAAACATCTCATAAAGTTCATATATGGTACTTTAAAGCAAACCACAAACGAACTTCTTTACAACATCGTTAGAATCGTATTGAAAAGCGCGCCACTGCTTAATATAATTAACCTTAGTTGGGTCACTTGTAATAGCGCTATACCAAAGCACACCAAAGCCGGCCCGTGCCAGAAATTCTCAATTATATTCATTATCATTTTGCTATAATAACATCGTGGGTAGAATCTTAGTCCAATTGTGTTGCAATACATCGATAGCCATATTAGCGAAGCAAGGTCAGTGGTTAGTTCTGACCATCATCTTTACAATAATATGACAGTCTCAATTGCACAGGCCCAACCCACAGTTCTTCAAAAACAGTTCCCATCCAGACATCGTCCCTACTATCCCGTTTTGCGAGTTTCGATATTTCATATTTATCATTCACTTGCACACGCAGCTATCGGAAACCTAGTTGTCACAGGCATGTGTTATCCCATGACTGTACCTGCACAACACGCTGCAGTCATTGGTTGGAATAGATCACACGACAGCATCATGAATGGTGTGACAGTCGTAATTATCACGTCGTTTCTCGATTGGTGGGGTTTGGAGATTCTTTAGCGTGTGCATCACAATGGAGAATCGGTGCCGGCGGTAAAAATAGACATCATTAATAATATTGTGAGGTGTCGGTAAAAGTGTGTCGTGCAAACATTATATAAACTTTAGTAAACAAAGAACAATTTTTAATTATGAACAGCAGAATTAAAGAAATTCTTTAATATTTCTTTCAGTGCTGAGTTACGTCCTTCTGATTGTCAACCCTCGATGTGTACGATTGTTTTTACAGACGACGTGTAGGTTATTTGGGGAAGCCATATCATAAAACACTGACCTTAGGCTATGCTTGTTTGGAATCAATTGAATTGTTTCATGATTCTTCGAATATGGACACAAAAAGTAAGATTTGATATTTTTGAACCAAAAATTAAAACTTGATCCCAAAAGAAAAAAGACTACCAGTCCCCTCAAGACTCCGGAGTTAAAGCACACAAGAACAAAATTGATTGCAATTTATTTAAGTTAAATATTTAGAGAATATGATTATAACATGCCCAATTTAATTGCTTTCTCACATTTGGATCAAGGCATTGTTTGATTGACAGACATTTTTAAAATCTAAGCAAATCTTCAAAATGGGCAGTGCATGAGGACTTTAATGTAAAGAAGGAAAAAACTTAACTTTTATTACCAAAAACTCATATGTAATTCAGAAATTACAAGGGTGCTTAATATTTTACTCTATATTAAGGTATTATTTTAGTGATCCAAGCAACCTTCAATAGCTGATTTATGGGATCAAACAGCGGTGATGTAAATTTTTCTCATAAAAAATATGGAAAATATTGTCATAAAATGTGTTACCTTATAAAATCACTATATTATGTATGATTAAAACTAAAGAACTGAAAATGAGAATAAAAAACAACCTTGTTAGTTTAGTAGATCTATCTATCTTGTAAAAGTAACTTTGGTTTATACAGTTACCTGATTTGCTCAGTTATTTTTTTTATTGAAGAGAGTGTGACACACACAACAAAACAATAGGTTTGGTATTCTGAAAGGGAGACTACCTTTAGACCTGGGTTTATTAAACCCCCCCCGGGTTAGGCCACACAAGATCGGGACCTTTTTCCCTTTCAAAATACTGGGAAAGTAAATTGTAACGGCCGAGAAAATTCCTCATGGATGGGCCGGAACGGCCAGCATCCAATGAGGAATTTTCTCACCCGTTTACAGCCCCTTTGGGGGGCTCATTGGAAGGGGGAAAAAAGGTCCCACTCTGTAGGACAACCCTGGTTAAACCCAAGACTAAAGTTAGTCTCTCTTCAGAATACCAGCCTAAATTTCCCATTAGTATAAAATTAAATGCTTTATAAACCACCACTTGCATCAATGTTAGATCTTTAATTGACAGTATTTTACAGAGACAAGGAGGATTTCCAGAAGAGCACCCCCATTTTTTTGTAGAACCCAGATTTTTGCATATTTGGAATGGCTTACCAATGTATTAGATCAACACCTGACGTAATAAGCATCTTTATGTAAAAAGATCATTAAGATGATTTAGAAAAAACAAAGCATGCTTTCTATTGGGACGATTACGATTGACGGGAAGTTCAACTTATAATTTTGAATTACGTCCACTGACCCTTCGAAACATTATCGATAGGTGTTCACGACCGTCCGATCAAGTGCAAAATGAAATGAAATTTTATCTCTAAAATCTCCTACTGTCCTTTCAAGGCATGTTAAGGGAAGTTTGACACTTCTTAAAAGAAAGAAAAGCTGATTAATTTTATTAATTTTGAATTAAGAATGAAATGACCAAAAAAATTAAAGAAAATCACATATCTGTTTAAAAATATACCGAATCTTAGCTCAACAAAGCACCAAACCATCTCAAGCACATTTCGAAATATTATTACATGTATTTATTGCTTTACCTACAAATTTAATTTTCCAACTTATCTTCAATATGTGCAAGTATAGAATCTAATATAGATAATTACAAACAAGTGCAAAATCTCAAATTTGGCAAATTGGGGTTTGCTCTTCAAAATGTGCTAGTTACTGCTTTAAATGACAACAGCCCCTACAATCATGGAAAAAATAGTTCGTACACTTGATGCAATATATCTGAACCATCCCCACGTTTCACAAATGAGATCAGATTGGGTAGGCATTTTGTTCATTAGAAAGCAGATGTCGCTCCCCTTTTACCAATCCTTCCCCACCCCTCCCCATCAATTCAACATTGGGCGACTTGCTGAGGCTGTTGACAACAGCCTCGGATCAAATGCCTTGGGGAGAGGGGGTCCATTCTTTCCCTAAATCGGACAAAGTGTTCCAAAATTTTATTCATTATTTAGATGTAACATTCTATTGGCTGAGATTATCTGATAAATAAGTTCACATGTGTGCCATTCTATTAAAGCAACAAGAATTCCAATGATTGCGGATTTAAATTTTATGATTTTTTTTTTCAAAGTCGGTATTGCTCCAATATTTTACTAGGCCTAAGGTGGTTTGTATACTGTTTGGTGAAAATCGGAGGGTTGGTTGTTCGGTAATAGAAACGTTCCCTTGGAGGAAATGTATGAACGGCTCGACATCACTAGATTTACATGACTACACCATTTCTCCTTGACTTTTTATCACATAAATAATTGTCATTTAGTTAACTGACTGAGGCCTAGGACAAACGCTAAGCCAAGACAAATTTGCATCATATTCGAATTTTGTCTCAGATTTAAAAAAACAAAACAAACCAAAAACTACCAGACCTATTGCTTTGGCCTGTTACAACAAATAAACTTTGATTCTCAAACGAGAATGGGAAAAATTAAAAGGACACACCTATTACACTTTCATGTCATGCAAACATGCTCAATGAGGATAAAACTACGGGATTCAAGATCAATAACTTT
This sequence comes from Ophioderma brevispina, assembly GCA_023653785.1. NCBI lineage: Eukaryota > Metazoa > Echinodermata > Ophiuroidea > Amphilepidida > Ophiodermatidae > Ophioderma > Ophioderma brevispina. The sequence goes on from JAMKCH010003928.1 coordinate 49,627, forward strand.
GTTAGTGCAACTAAATAAAATGTAAAATCCAACCTGAATTTTTAAAAAAAGTATGCTTATTTCTGAGTTTCAAGCACCTTTTGGTGTATATAGCCACATATACTCCTCATGGATAAAAATTCATCAAGATTGTCAATTGGGTAAATAGACAAAGTATGTTTATATCATCTATTATTATACAGACACTTAAGGTTTGGTTATATCAACTATTATTTTATACATTACACTAATAAGGTTGCAGCTTTGGCATTTACAACTTCATAATTTTTTATCTTTCGGTGAAAAAAAATAAGTGATGGTATTCTTAGATAGTCTAACTTTAGACCTGCGTTTAAACCAAGGTTAGCCTTACATTATTGCCTTTTTCAGATTTCAATGTACTTGAAAGGGATGCTAAAGGTGAGAAAGTTTCTAAAGGATGGATCGGAAAGGCGGATCCATGAAAATGTTCTCAAAAGTTTGTTGTTAAAAAATTTTTATATCAAACTCAGCATATGTTGTAACAAAAAAGTCAATACAGGAAAGAATAACCCTGTTTTTAAACCAGGTCTACAATTCGCACTCCCTTCAAAAATATCAACCAGTGAATGACTTAGTAGACGGATACTTAACAATTTACATCAAAAACTATCTTTCAAGATTACCTCATATAAAAACACACCCCCCCCCCCCCCCCCCCCCAAGTTCTTATTTAGCAAAAGAAAAAAAGTCTAAAGCAAATTTGCTGGGTCCACCAGACCCAAGATATTCTTAATTTCTGTGCGAATGAAGATAAATCACAGATCAAAAATTGCTGAGGGGAAATAGCTGTTTAAGAGAGCCAATCTCTCAGCAAGTTTGGGGTGAATCATACTAAAAAACAGTACACAGGAAAATTACAAACAAAAGAAACCAGCTTTCAGAAGGATCCAAAGGGGTAGCCTAAAATTAGAACCAACACAATCTTAAGCAACATCTTGCTTTGAAACTAATCCATTTGACAAAATTCTTTCTTTAGGTTTTGAATTAAATCAAAACTTCTTACTTAAGAAAAAAAAAAATCATTTTTCTCTGACACGCCACTGTGTCGATCCACATGATTTAATGTTTTTTGGAGTCAACATTTCACCTCATGACACATCACACATTGTCCTCAGAAACATTCAATACTTAATTTCTCTTACAATATATAATTTATATGATACAAATATATGTAATTGGTCTTTGTATAAAATTCCAAAATTAAAACACGCATGCACTTTCTGATTTTTTATGAAAATTTCCAATGGAGTCATACTTTTCCTTTCCAGAGAAGTGCTGCAGTTAATAATGAACTTGGAACAAAAAACAAAACTCCCAAACACGGAAAAAAGGCCACATTTGTTATCTACTCATAGATTCCATTAAAACAAAATTAACATGAAATTAGCATAGAAAGTATTTTAATATTATAAAAAGGAACTGTGGCTCTCTTATTAAGTCACCAAAATGGCTATTTTATGAAGGGTTGGCCATCAACATAGTAGG
>JAMKCH010003929.1:0-34617 GCA_023653785.1 Ophioderma brevispina
AGAATCGAAAGGTGGAGGGGCATCTTTTTTTAGTCCCTCTTTCTCCTCCGGTATTTTTCAAATCTATTCCCCATAAATGGAAGGAAATTATTAACTCTCGTGCACTAGCTGATAATACCAGTGACGTGGCCAGTGTTGTCACTTTAAGTTTTGGGGAGGATTCTCAACATATTTTGTTTATCAATACTCCTTTATTAATCGTTTTCTTAGCGCTCAGGATGCCCGCTTATTACACCGGCGGGACTTATTTTTTGGGAAAGTCACAGTTGCGCGGTGGCTGATTTGGTTTGAGGAAAATTCTCCTTGTCCAGTTCCTGTTTTGGAAGGACTAAGGGAGAATTTTATGGGTGAAATTGATTATTTATTATTCATAATTGTTTGTATACCACCGATAGCTTATCGTTTTGAATTAAGTGATGATCTATGTGTTCATTTTATTCAAAGGAGTGTGCACCATCTTCCAATCTTTTCATTGATTGGCTTTTACCCAGGATCTTTTGATGCTTGTCCGTGACCTGTGCCAAACGATCTTGGGTGGGGCTATCCTATGGGGTCTTTTATTATTATTATTACTTAATTTGGTTGCCTCATCCAAAAAGACATCTCATAAGTTAGTTAATTTGTGTTCTCTATATAAATGCCTCGGGGTGGGGGGGCACTTCTCAATGATAAGGGGGTATCATCCGTGTCCAAGCACTGACAAAAGGCACCCTAAATACGTATTTTCTAAGCTTGAAATTTTCCCACCCCTAAACTCGTATCAGCAGCGCAATTAACTACCTAAACAATTACTTGATTGAATTTGCGCCCCTAAGCAAGTATCAGTAGCGCAATTTTGCATCCCCTAAACAGTAATTTGTCTTTTCTCCTACCTAAAAGTCATTGATGCAATTATTACCCCTTTATTTAACGTAAAAAAACCCCCCAAAACCATATTCTTCCAGTGTATTTTGCACACCAGAGAGGCTTTCTGAGCTTGGTGTAATTCAGAAAATCTCTGGGAAGTCATTTTCAGCCAGACTGTAAAACAGGATATGTCCGAGGAAAGGTATTTAAACGCGGTCACTGGCACATTTCAACAAAATAAATTTTCTTCTTCAATTTGCTCTAATTAATAGTCTAGGCCATCGCGGAAGAACAAGATATATTTTACACATAAACTAACATACCCCAAACAGAAAGGGACATTGATATAGGTAAAGACATCCAGGTAATTTGTAGCCAATTTTAATTTTCCATAACTTTTAATCAAATCAACAACTGTGTATATTAATGAATATTTTTGACTCGTACTCACTGATATAACCACCACAAAGGTTATCGACCGGTCAAACAGTGTACTATCTGAGAACCATGCATACAGGGTACGTTTCTTGTGTTAAACGCGAATTTCGCGTCGTCTGCTGAATTTCGCTCGCGTCGCCGGCGACGCTAAATTTACAAATATCGTCCGTTTTACCCATAATGAAGCGATTTGGTCTTAATTATTTCCGGTGAGGGCTGTTTGTATATAAAAGCTTAACAACATGCAAAATATCGATTTGAAAATCTGAGGGCGCACTATTTCAAATGTGCCAGTGTTCTCTTTAAAAGGGGAAATGCATTGTGAGCGACCAGGGTCGTATCCAACCATTCTTCTCAGGACGGCGGCACGACTAGTGATAAAAGTCGACGATATGGCTGCAGAGCGGTCATTGCGCTACGCAAACGGCGGGGGGGGGGGGGGTGCTTGCACTCTGCACTCCAACGCACATTTTCATGCAAGTTGATAGAAAAATTTTGAAATTGTAAGTGATTATAGCAAATAAAGGCATTATAAATTATGGCGTATAAAAAGTAAAACAGATTGATGGGTTACAGTGTCATAGAGAATTCATAAGTAAGTATGCGCGGAGGGGTGCGCTCCTCTCATCGCGCGAAGCGCGCAAACGCCTAAAAAGCAATGTTTGCTTTCCGAAACACATTTTCCTCTGCAAATTTTCTTAAAAACAATTTTGATATTTGTAAGTGGTTAACTTGAAAATGCCTAAAGGCCAATGTCGACGGTCAACTAAATATAGGTCATGCATGTAAAGGTTTTATTAGTTTTCCAAGACATTTTCTATGAGTCTATAGGATCTGGGAGAATTCGCATTTAGAGAACTTTATTTTCGAAATTTCGGCACTTATTTCCGGATTTGCAGCGCAGCGATAAATCGGCATTCTCCCTGAAAATTGCCGAATCGCGCAATTATGCACACAAATTATGTCCCCATAAAGTTATTTTAAGAAAAATTATAAACCTCGAATTGGACTGACATTTAAATAAAGTTTTAATTGATACAACATGTCGTTTCATGGGTAAGGTGATATAGAAACAATTTTGGTATAGCGATATAATCAGGCAATAACAAAAGGAGTCGTATTTTCAATCTTCAAACAACAAGCTTACTAAAAATCCGAGTATGGTTTCTTTTACCCCCACGTAGCGCGGAAAATTTTGGAAATTTTAGGATTTGGAAAAGCACAGGTTTGAAGGCAAGTACAGATTTCCGGACACTTTTTTTTATGCTGAAAGAATATGGACCCTAAATGCGTAAGTCCTCATTTAGAAAAGATAACCCTTTTTCTTGATTTAGTGATTTTGATTAGACCCCTTTTCAAGTTACGTACGTAGTAACTCGCATGATCCTGAAAAAAATACCCTTTTTACGTGAATTCTGGACACGGATGATACCCCCTTATATGGAAAGACTGATCCCCCGGGGGGAATTATAGTACTTTACATTTGAGTGGGAGAAGTGGGTTAAAAAGGTCAAAAGATTCTCTACGAGAATTTTTTCGTCTTTATTGAGAAGCGTCTGTCAGCTTGAATGTTTTAATTTTATGGAAGTAATTCTGTTGATTCTTTTTTGAAACTTTGGGTGGGGGGAGAGGCGTTGGATACCCGTCCCTTGATGGTTATAAAGAGTTTTTCTTTTCGCTTCAATTGTGTTTTATTTGGTTATTATGCTAGGTTTGCCTTTTTATGTAATTCAATTGTTTTTAATTCTTTGTATAATCATGATACAACAAACTGAGAATAATATTCTTAGTGTTTTGTATTGTGCACGGGTCTCATCGGGGGTATGGTTTCGGGGTTGTGTGCTGATGCATTTAATCGGCGGGGGTCTCATCTCAATCGGAACCTGCTTGGATGCTTCCGGGTTATTATGTCTTTTTGGTTTATATAATGTTTTTATTTTATTTTTTTTCAATTATAAGACGTGAAGCAACGGGGTGGAAGGTGGGGGTGTGCGCTGAGTTTGTTTAATCGGACACCATGTCCTCCGGTGCAATGTTGGGGTGTTCCCGGTTGCTAGCTTCAATTTCTTGTTTATGTGTAGCTTTATGGATATAATCTTCAACTATCTGTATATTAGCCGCGGAATCACCAGGTTTGGGGACGGCGGGGGAGTGATGTTATCATTAGATCAGTACGCGTGGCCCTAGTGTCACACCTGGGTGCTTCTCGGTTGTTATAAATGCTGGGCAGGAATTCTGGATGTTTTGGTATTTGGCCTCTATTGTTATTAATTCTTAGCTTATAAATTAGTTGAATGTTAACCGGGATCACTTGAGTTGCGGTGGGGGGGGGGGGGGCGTGCTGATATCACTTAATCAGCATGCGTGGCCCAACAGTGCCATGCTTGGGTGCTTCATGGTGGTCGTATTTATTTTTTCAAGTTGTCAGTTGTTTTGTACATCAAATATCATCATCAATTATGTTGGGTGTATTCCGATATATATGTATATTTCTTGTTTATGTAACTCTTTTTAAGGTTTTTTTATCTATTTTAATGTTGTATATTTACTTTCTGTATATATTTTGGCTGAGAATCACTGGGTTATGGACTGGTGTTGGTGCTGATGTCTTTGAATCAGTACGCATATCAAGCTTGTGACATTTTGGGTGCTCCTGGTTGTTAATATTAGCTCCTTAGTTTATATTTATGGCAGTTTAATTACTTTTTTAAAAAAAAAAGCTTTTTGTGGTAGGGTATTATTTGTAAATCTTTTTCTTCTATTCCTTGTTAATAAGTTGTAATTCTTTTTGTGTATTAGCTGGAATCACCCGAGTATGGCATTGGGGTGCGTGCTGTTGTTTCCTCTGTTAGACAAATCCCCGTGCCATGGTTGGGTGCTTCCCGGTTGGGAGGTTGATGTTTTTTATAATCGCTTATGCCATATTTTAAATTAATATTTATGTTGCTTTTACAGCTGTAAATATCCAATCTTTTTTAAAGGTTTCTGCTAATTTACTTTTGTCTATTAGCAGGGAACTCACCTGAATATGGCACTGGTGGTGTGTGCTGATGTTATTGCTCGGTGTGTAATTCCTCCTGTGCATGTTTGATGATTCCGGTTACTTTAAAATATAGCAATTCATTGTCAATTTTTGTATTTAATGTTGAGTTAGCCTTATTTATGTTTTAAATTACTTTAGTTATTTTGCATAGTAGTCGAGAATCACCTGAGTATGGCATTGGGGGTTGCATGCTGATGTTTTTTGAATCTGTTCGCAAAGTCCTCCTGTTGCCATGGCTGGGTTGCTTCTCGGTTGCCGTTTAATGTATTTATAATTGTATGTTAATATTTTAATTATTAAATTTAAATGTTGGCTTTACAGCTGTTTAAATAAATAATATGTGTGTTTATTTTTTAAGGGCTACTTTAAGATCTATTCAAAAAGTGTGTGCTAATTTATTTGTATATTAGCCGGGAAGCACCTGAATATGGCACTGGTGGTGTGTGCTGATGTTAGGGCCTGGTGTCATCTCCTGTGCCATGTTTGATTGCTTCCAGGTTGATTTTTAAAATTAGCATCATTGTCCAATTGTTGATTTAATGTTTGTATTTAGCTTGTTCTGTTAAAATACTTTAGTTATTTTGCATTTTAGTTCGCGAATCCCTGAGTAGGCATTGGGGGGTGCATGCTTTGATGTTTTTGAAATCTGTTCGCCAGGTCCTCCGGTGCCATGGCTGGGTGCTTCTCGGTTGCCTGTTTAATGTATTTATAATTGATTTGTTAATATTTTAAATTAAATTTAAATGTTGGCGTTACAGCTGTTTAAAAATCATTGTGTGTTTATTGTAAGGCTACTTTAATATCTCTATTAAAAAGTGTTGCAATTTATTTTGTATTTTAGTCGGGAATCACCCTGAAATTTATGGCATGGCTGTGCGTGCTGATGTTATTGGCTCTGTTGTATTTCCCCCTGTGTCATGTTTGGGTGCTTCCCGGTTACTTTTAAAATATAGCAATCATTGTCAATTTTGATTTAAGTTGGACTTGCCTTATGTCTGTTTAAAAGACTTTAGTTATTTGAAGATTAGTCGAGAATCACCTGAGTATGGCAATGGGGTGTGGGCATGGCTAAGTTTTTGAATCTGTTGCATTTCCTCCTGTGCCATGGCTGGGTTGCTTCTCGGTTGCTAGTTAATGTCTAATAATCGATTATGCTAATTTTTTCAATTATCGATCAATTATTTGTCTTTCAGCTGTTTACATATCATGTGTGTATATTTTGGAGGTTTCTTTAATCTCGTTTTAATTTTTTGCCAATTGTTTGTTTATAAGATGAGCAAATTTTTGTATATTAGTCGGGAATCACTGTGTATGGCATTGGTGCGTGCTGATATCATTGTATCTGTTCACGTGTCCCAGGTGCCATGCTTGGGTTGCTCCCGGTTGTTTGCGTTTAAATGTAATTGGTAATTTTTCATCTTTGTTTGTTGTTTAAAAAATTCTTGCTTATTTTTTTTTTTAATATCCTTTTGAAAAAGTTGTGACAGATTATTTTATGTAACAACTGGGAATCACATAGGTATGTCCTCCGATGCCTTGCTCCGGGGCGTTCTGGTAGTGTTTTTTTTTTACGGTATTAACATGTTATAATGTCACAAGGCCACCAAAAGTGCAATAGTCTTATTTTTTGTTATTTGTAATGTAAGTGGTTTTTTTTGTATAGGTATAGTGTATAGTATAACATAATTTTTGTAATGATTTGGTGGCTAAAGGGCATCCGTGGGGGATGTCCTCTTGAATAAAAAAAAAAGAAAGATGATGGAAGTGAGGGTAGTCGTGAAACTCTGAGTAACGGTTGCCTTTCCAGAGGTCGATACTGGAAATTTGCTCGCTCTCCGGTAATGGGATTGAGCACTTTTAAATTCCAAAAGATGAGTGTCCTGTAAAAAAACCCACTGTATTTTTTTATATATATAGATAGATATACAGAGATGATAGAGATTAGATAGGATAGTATATATATTAGTATATATTATATATATATATATAGATATATAGGATAACTCTCTAATGAAACAGAGTGAAAAAACGAGTGAATCTTAATTCACTAAGAAAAGAGTGTAAACACTCAAAAATTAGTTGCATGTGTGGTTATTCCACTCCAAAAGAGGAGAAATCATGAATTCCCTCCAAAAGAGTGAGAGTGAACCCACTCTTAAACTGTGTTGTCCTCCATTAATATTTAAAGCGTAACATCCACTCTTTTGAGGTGAATATTTACTTTAAGAGAGTGAATTAAAGTGCTCTTCTTTATCTCAGGTGTGAAAGAATATTAATTTCTTAAATGTTATCATTCGCAGGTGTGAAAGAATAATAATTTACAATTATTACCGCTCCCTTTGGAATACGTCAACTGCCATACGTGCCCAAGGCATACTCATACCTTTGGACGAAGCCCAATGGACAACAGCTCCCCGTTTCGCACCTGGGTGGAGAGAGGCAATCGACACACAACGGTATTTCCACTGGAACACACGCGCTCTATTAATTTTTTTTCCATTCTCAGGTGTGAAAGAACTAATCTCTTAATTTTCATGCTCAGGTGTGAAAGAATTAATCATTCTTAAAATAGATTTATTTCTAAAATTACGCAACTTTTTTAATAAAAAATAAAATAATACTCTCATAAGAGAATCAACACACAAGCACACAAACACGCACACAAATACTAAACAAACATTAACATTTTTCATTTTTAGAAGGTAAAAGAGGATCAAAATATAATGGCGAAAATTTGATACTGGTCATGGTTTTGAAGAAATTATAAACACTGCGACATATAGCCTTTTTTGAACGCACGTATTTCTCTATTTTCAAAATAGAAAACGTTTGATTTTTCACATACCGAAACAAATCTCCAACAGGGTTTTCGCTTTTTTTAATTTTAAACTTATTCCGAGACTAATACCAAGAAATCTATCAGTATTCAACCTTCTTTTGTGTATTTTCAATTAAGGAAAACGTTTTAATGAAAGAGCTGATGAAATGTTTTAAAAGGAATCAAATATTTAACACCGAAGTATATATATTTAAAACAATTGGTTGCAATGTCCATGTGTGTAAATCGATCAACAGTTGAATAAAAAATATTGAACTGTTTCCTAAATCATTCATTGTCGGCGTTCGCCAATGTTGACTGCTGGATTTCTTTTCTCAACGCTTGTTTTTTTCTTCTTCATACGTTGAATAAAAAAATAATCAACAAAGGATTTAAACCATTTTAGCAACATTTTTAGTAACGTTCTAACAGTGTATTCTTTTTTTTTAAATAGGCGATCCAAAATGCACTAAAAACTATCTACTGCATCCCCTTAAAATCCCATGGAAGAAAGGTTTGAATTATTTAGTTTACAGGCAGTTTAAGATGGGGAGATATAGCAATTTAATGGAAGGTGTTACAAGGGCGAATTATGCAAAGCTAAGGTAAGGGCTAGTCTGTTCTTATGTTAAAATGAAAAAGATTCCACCACTTTGGAGGTCAAACAATTAAATTTCCTAAGGGGTACGGGAAAATTGGAGAGCCGTTCGTAAAAAGTTGACGAGGCCCAAAAGAGCCCAATGCATTTTTTTAAAATAAAAATGTGCACGAAAAACAGGGATTGTACTTGGCATAAGCAAAGAAATCCTTAGAGTGAGGTCTCGACGCCCTTATTCGACCAATTTTCCCCTCCCGGTTGTTAAGCTACTGATAACCTAATTAAAAGCTTATTTGAGAATCAGGTTTACGGTTCTGGCAGATATAATCTGTAAATCAAAAAGGCACCACTTGTTCTAGACATGCAGTGATGCAGTTGGTAAAGTATTTAAGCCATGTCTATTTGATGAAAGGAGTGAAAAATGGGTTAGTGGAGCTATACTTTATGAATAATGGAAATTCTATAGTTATTTTGATACCAAACGTGACGATAAACAATCCACTGAGCGTTAATATTTTGGTAGCGGAAGTACTGTTGATAAGATATATACGAGAAGCGAATAAAGTTTAAAGTTAAAAGATGAATGCAAATGCTTGTATTAAAATTTCAAGATATGCTCTTTGCAGCAAGATGCTAAAATCTGTGGTATAATTGGGCGGTTCATGAATTAATTTTGTATAATTTATGCTTCTTACTTAAAATTAACATTGAATAAACTGAAGCAAAGTAGAAGGAAAATTGTGAAGTAAACCTTTTTCATTTTCCAATTTTGACAATTATGTGGATGAATCATAAATAAACCATAATACAGGTCTTAGAGTTCTTTTTCTCCACATACAATGAAAATGGAAATAAATTCAATATTAGTGCATAACTATTTTCAATTGACGTTTTTTGTTTTGTTTTATTTCAAATGCTAAAGTTTTTTCATAGAAATGTACACTTTTTCGACGGTTACATCACTTATTGATCGACCGTGCAGGTAATTTGTCGCAATAACTTGATTCGGTTTAAACGTTGAAATACAATACCATTCAGAATCCTCCATAAAACCAATACAACATTGGAACTGTAATATGCATTACCATTGAAAACCATTTCAAATAATTTGGTAGGACATCTCCATGAATCCGCAAGATCAGAGGAAGTAGAGCAGACCTTACAATAAATAAATAAATACATTTTCTTAAACATATTTCCACTGTGCGTACTTGAAACGAGTAGCTGTAATAATTACCTGAACCAGCAAGTGGCAGCGCGCATAAGCTATACAAACAGAACTTAATCTCCGACTGATTTTATAAATATTGCCAACAGGAATGATAAACACCAGTTAAAGGGGCATTTGTGATCTACAGGCCTTCGTCCCTCCGTTTACCTCAAAAGCAATTCAGATTTATATATCAGAAGAATTGTACTCCAGAAGAAATGTTCAATTGTGAATTTTCTGTCCGTAAACGGACAAAAATTAACCAACAGTGGTCCACGGAGCAGCACCATACAGCTAATTTATTCATAATATCAAAACATACATCAGAATCATTTGAAATACTGGAAATAACCTTTTCTTTAGGATAGCTAGTGAATCATTTAAACAAATATAAATGTGCTAGGATCACGAAAATGCACCCTTAATCAGTTAACTCTTATATAAGACAAATCTTTACACGGTAAATTTGTTTGCGTCATTAATGATGTCTCAAAAACGTGTGCATTAAGTAATTGTTTAACGATAATACTTAAAATTTTCAGGAATGTTATAAGTTGTCCCTTGTTTGTTTACGCAAAGGGAAGACATCTATGGTTGGGTGCTGTGTATCACATGAAAGACCAAATGAATAATTTGAAATAGTGAGCCTAAAATAGATAAATAGATTGATAAACAGTTATTATCTGGATTAACACTCCGAGTCAGATCAAGATTGGGCATGGCCATGCACTTCACAAATGAAAGCCAGATGAGCAGGGCCTACTTCTACTTCTATGTTGCTACTCGTTAAACCCGTTGAAGCATCTGGTCGAGGGTTGTAGTGCGGTGCTAAAAGCAGTGGACATTGTTCTGAAAGTGCTATAGTGTTCGTCAGTAATTCTGAAACAAATTCTGGCTACTCGCGCGTAAACCCGAAGTGTGTGACGAACGCTTGACAACGGGAATCCAGTACGCAATTCATCAGACGCGCGCGTGCTATTTGTTTCAGAAATTATGACGGCGACTATACTAATATACAAAAGTGTAGTAACCAACGTGCAAGTAAAAATAGCCGCCCTGGACTAAGTTATCTTCGATGGCTCCCTTGAACTGCTCTAGGGTGGGCAGTTCAATATAGTGATTGAGGGAGCTCGTCTCAGTCTCTAATTGTTAATTGAAAGTAGCTGTATTTGTATATGCCCGAAGAAGCTCTGATATGTATGAAGCGATGATGTTGACTGCTTCTTTTCTTTTTTTTTTTTTTTTCTAGGTCGTCTGGGGTAATGTGTCGAAGTAGGCTATGAGATTGTGATGACTTTAGAAAACATAATGAGGCAAGCATTCCTTCTTCGTTCTTCAAGGGTGGCTAGGCGAGTATTGCTGTTAGTACGTCAGCCACTTTGAAAAAGAGCTCTAGTTTTCGAGTTAGGTGGTCGAGTAGAAAAATGTCAATGGTACCAGGTGTTTTAGGGACATCTGTGTGGATCATCACCTGGGTGGATGTAGAAATCAGAAGTGGTGCATTTTTTTAGGGCCAAAAAAGGTCAAAATTGACCCAAATTAGGTAAAAATCTTAGAATGGTGATTTATTATTCCAAATTCATATTGTAATGTAATACTAATAAAATTCCCCCACTATATAGCTGCAGATTGAAGAAGAATTTGAATGTTGGAATCTGGGGTTAATTTGACCCCAGAAAGGGCCAAAAAGGGGTCAAAATTGACCCAAATAAGGTAAAAACCATAGAATGGTGATTATTTATTTCGATTTCATATTGAAATTTAATACTATTTAATTCACCCACTATATAGCTGCAGATTGAAGAAGAATTTGAATGTTGGAATCTGGGGTTATTTTTGACCCTAGAAAGGGCCACAAAGAGTCAAAGTGACCCAAGTGGTAAAAATCATAGAATGTTGATGTATTTTTCCATCTTAATTTTGAAATGTACAGTTCATTTGCCCCACTATATAGCTGTAGATTGAAAAATTTGAATGTTGAAATCTGGGGTTATTTTGATCCCAGAAAGGACAAAAAAAGGGGTCAAAATTGACCCAAATTAGGTAAAAATCATAGAATGGTGATTATTTATTTCGATTTCATATTGAAATTTAATACTATTTAATTCACCCACTATATAGCTGTAGATTAAAGGAGAATTTGAATGTTGGAATCTGGGGCCAAAAAGGGGTACAAATTGACACAAATATGGTAAAAATCATAAAATGGTGATCTTAATTTTAAAATGTAACATTTTTTGTCCCACTATATAGCTGTAGATTGAAGAATTTGAATGTAAACCCCAGAAATGGCCAAAAGGTTAACCAATGACTTAAAATGGGTAAAAACAAGGACAATTGTATTTGGTATGCATCTGTTTCAATATTAAGGCAGGAATTTCAATAATCAATTGCCAATTTAAAATCTTTATTCACTTTTATCAGTAGTGACATCCAAAATGAAAACTTTGGATAATAATGGTCAAATTACACCCAATTTGGTCAAAATATATTAACCAATTAATGCGTGGTTTACATATCTGCAGTCTTGCTCTGTTAAAATTGGTAATAATGCACAATATCAGGCTTGGATTGTAACAAGGGGAAAGGGCGGTGGGGGCTGACGCTCTCATTCCAAAAAGCCCCACAACCCCTAAAGGTCAAAAATAGATTTTGCGAGTGAAAATATGTAGGTAAAAACTCCACTTTGCAAGATTGCCCCTTTGGTAATGGGGGGGGGGGGGCACCAAATTTGCCCCTTTTTTGTAATTTTGGGGAAGTCCCCATTTTGAAAAAAAATTACCCCTCTCCCAATTTACTGTTCCTTTTACTGACATTCGCAATGAAAAAAATTTAACCCAATACGCCACAATTTCAGGCCTTTTTCCTCAAACTAGGTAAAACAATCCAGTAGGAGAGAACGGTTGGTCTGTCAGAATGAACGCTATCCTAAAATGTTGTTAAATCTGATCTTTTGGTTTATTTCTGCCCTGACATTATCACACTGTTTTAACTATTATGGTTAAGTATATAATATGAAAGTCTGTTGTCTCCAGAGCAACTAAGATTGCCTTCTACAGTTCTGTGTGGAAAACAATCTTACTGTATGGTGCAGAAACATTGACAATGAAGGGGGAGCTGCAGGACTTTTTAAGTGGCACTTATATTCCAGGCAACTCATACCAGTTGAAAATATCTCCTGGAAAAAAACATCCTACCGAATATCGGATCTATGATGAAATACCTCCTATTACCACAATTGTGGCACAGAATAGAGCATAGTTCGATGGACATTGCTTTCAAGCCAAGGAACAGATTATATCAGACATTTATTCTGTGGAGTCTTCCATGTCCAAGTAGGTAGCAGATCACTAACCTACTCTGATGTGCTATGCAGCAGAGATACCAGCTTTACTTTGAAGTGGGAGCAGCAATACATGATAAAGGCGTTTTTCAAAGAAGTACGCCACAGATTCCGACAAAAGTCAAAAGATGATGATGATGACAATCTGTCCACCTTTGCCAACATGGCAATCGTGTCGTCAATTGATGCAAATCTATGTGGTTGCCAGCTGACAAAAAGTGCAAACATTTGTCTATGGAGTTGCTTCTCAAAAGATAGCTTTTTTATTGCCAATAGCCAATTGATAGCCTTTAATTCACACTCTTTTGGGGTCTATTTTGACCTCTTTTGGGCCCTTTCTAGGGTCAATTTTGGGCTCAAATTGATTAAAGATCCACTCTTTAAGGCCAAGTAAAAAAGAAAACAGTTGATCGTCCCCGCCCGCTCCGATTTTGGACGCTGCACGATTTTGTTATTTGTGTTTTTTTTTTAAAAGCAACAACACCACCAAAAAGAAGGCTAAAAGGGGGAAAATGAAGTCAACAAAAAATATCGGAGCACTATATTGAACTCTCATACCTATTTTAAAGAGTGTCCTCATTTTGTTGAGCAATTTCTTCAACCTTCTTACATACTACTATTTCCACAACGCAAACGCAATCTTCAAATATATTATGGTGGCCATCTTAGACATGGCAGATATCTTTGAAAAAAAAAATAACAAATAATAAAGGCCTCCCTCACCAACTTTTTTCAAAAGAAAGTCCGACTAATCAACCGTTTTATTTTTTTACTTGGCCTTAATAGCCTCGTCCCCGGGATCAAAAGATTTTACAGGAAGTGATTAGAATATAATGTTGGTGTCTGTAGAAAGGTACTTTTTTTCTCATTTACTCTGTGAAATCGTAGGACTTAAAATATTTAACTTAGATATTATTAGATATAACTTAGATAAAATTTATTATTTTACACAGTATTCTAGGAGGCTTCATAAATCACATTTTTAGCCCTCATATCAAAACTGGTATCAAAATGGTTATTGGAGTCAGGCGAATTCAATCAAGATGAAACTATATTAAATTGGGGTGTATCTTGACCCAACATGTCAAAATTTAGTTTATTACCTACTACCAATATATTAATAGAAATGAGGTTTCATTTAGAAGTCTTAAAATGCATATAAGTGGAATGATACCTTGCCATTTTTAACTTTTACTGACTCATATTTTGGGTCAATTTTGAACCCAGATAGATTCCAACATTCAAATTAGTTTGAATCTACTGCTATATGATTTTTACCTTATTGGGTCAATTTTAAGCCCTTTTTCATCCTTTCTGGGGTCAAATTTGACCCTAGATTCCAAAATTCCATTTCTTCTGGAATCTTCTGCGATGGAGTGGGAAAAATGAAATACTAGTTTAAGTTGGAATACATCACCATTCTATGATTTTGACCTCATTTGGGTAAATTTAACCCTTTTTTGTCCTTTCTGGGGTCAATTTTGACCCCAGATAGATTCCAACATTCAAATTCTTCTTAAATGCACGGCTATAGAGCTGGGAAATTAAATACAACTATATTTTAAGATGAGGTTGGAATATACATCACCATTCTACGATTTTTACCTTACCAATTACCTTATTTTACTGATATAGAGTGGAGAAAATGAAATACTATTGCATTTTAGTATAAAGTTGAAATTAATACATCACCATTCTATGATTTTTACCTTATTTGGGTCAATTTTAAGCCCTTTTTCATCCTTTCTGGGGTCAAATTTGACCCTAGATTCCAAAATTCCATTTCTTCTGGAATCTTCTGCTATAGAGTGGGGAAAATGAAATACTAGTTTAAGTTGGAATAAATACATCACCATTCTATGATTTTTACCTTATTTGGGTCAATTTTGACCCCTTTTGGGCCCTTTCTGGGGTTAAAAAATAACCCCAGATTCCAACATTCATATTCTTCTTGAATCTACAGCTATATAGTGGGGAAAATTAAATACTGTTACATTAATATGAAGTTTGAATCACCATTCTATGATTTTTACCTTATTTGGGTCAATTTTGACCCCTTTTGGGCCCTTTCTGGGGTTCAAAATTAACCCTAGAATCCAACATTCAAATTCTTCTTGAATCTACAGCTTTATAGTGGGGGAATTTTATAGTATTACATTTCAATATGAAGTCGGAATAAATAAATCACCATTCAACGATTTTTACCTAATTTGGGTCAATTTTGACCTTTTTTGGCCCATAAAAAATAATTGCACCACTTCTGATTTCTACATCCACCCAGGCGATGATCCCCACATATGTACCCAAAATGTGGTAGCAATGAAATTTTCTACTCTTCCACCTACCCCTGGTGCCCAAAACTGGTCCGGGCTGACGAAGACTATGTATTGCAGTTAAACCTTGGCGTACGACAGTGAAACAAACGGCCCCTTCTTTGAATGTTCTTTAACTGGTCTATCTGATTCTGCCTATGTGGATCCCATGTGACTGCTGCATATTCCAACTGTGAGATATATACTTACTTTTTCAGTGTTGATGTGCATTTTCCAAGATTTCTCCTTAAGAAGCCCAGTGTCCTTCCGGCCTTTGTAGCTACTGACTCAATGTGTTGTTTCCAGCTGAGTCGTTCATAGAGTTCACCTCCATGTTAGTTGGTTAGAAACAGAACTTAGGTCCTCTCCTCCCACTATGTGATTGCCAATGTACTCTCAGGGTGTAGCACGTTATTGCATTGAACTTCATTTGCCACAGGTTGGCCCACTCATTTAAATGGATCAAATCTTTTTGGAGTTTGGAAGTATCTTCACTAGACTGGATGGAAGGCAACCATTTAATGGTAGATGTTACGTTGTCTACACCTACAGTAATAAAAAGCAGGAACATCAGGGGACCAAGTAAAATACGGTCCCCTGGGGCACTTCAGAATCCACATGAACTGTTGTAGAGGCTTCTCCATTCACAACGATTCTTTGATTCCACGTAGTATGCCAAGTTCTTATCCACTCTTTGGTTTTGAAGTCAATTCAATAGAATGTAAGCTTCTTTAGTAGGCGTTGGTGGGCTACCGTATCAAACGTCTTGGAGAAGTTCAATATCAAGATGTCTGTCTGGATGTTGTAATCCGTCGATTTGGTGATCTCCTCCAAAGTGTTGATAGGTTGCGATTCTGTAGCGTGTTGCTACCGGAATCCATGTTGATATGAATGTATTCCATGATGGAGTGGAATACAATGTATTCCATGATTTTGGTCGTAACACGAGTTAGCGATACCGGGCGATAGTTGCTAGTTCTGTAACGTTGCGTTTAGCGTTCCTCCATAGCCCTTTCTTTTTTCTAATTTGTCCTTTGATGGAATTCTTCATCCAGGGTAC
Source organism: Ophioderma brevispina (assembly GCA_023653785.1). Lineage (NCBI taxonomy): Eukaryota > Metazoa > Echinodermata > Ophiuroidea > Amphilepidida > Ophiodermatidae > Ophioderma > Ophioderma brevispina. The sequence goes on from JAMKCH010003929.1 coordinate 15,669, forward strand.
ATCTTGCCAAGATGATATTTGCCTCTGTGGTATATGCTTCTCCATTAGACGAAAAAGTTAAGATTTGAATTCACACCAATTTATTTCAACCTCTCTACTCATTAGTGAGGATTCGGTAATGAGTCTTCTTCTCTATGTCATTTCTTAGACCTCCATGTTTCCTTTCTAATACAGGTAAATGTAACTGTTATTTCCAACAAGGCAAATCTAGACCAGACTAGCTTGGCCATAGTGATTTAATAATAGACAAAGCACAGATGTTGAATTCTGCGCAGCAGCCGTACACACAAGCCGGTAAAAATATGAAACTTACCTCTTTGAAAGACTTCCTAATAGTCAAAATATACTCTATAAATTTCTTACATTAAAACGGAGGACAAATCTAAATTTTAATTAAAATTTTTAATCTATTAGATTTATATTTCAATGTATTTTGATTTAAATTTTACTCTGAACTTTGGATTTGTCCCTGATAGCAATCAAATTAGTTTTTAATCTAAGAAATTTAGAGAGTATCTTAAAAATACAGGGAATTCTATTTTTATATACACGAAGCGCATACAAGGAAATCAATATATCAAGGCGAAATATGATGACCTTTGACCTTTTGGGTTATTCTGAAACCATGATTTGAGCCATGTCATATTTTTTACTATCACATGATGGGATGAAAAGAAACCATGCGACATCATAAAATTAAACCAAAAGTATTGATTCACGCAATAGTAAAAATATATCATGAGGTCAAACTTTGTTCCAGTCAAAATTTGACCTCATGATATATTTTTTGCTATCACACTCTCAGGCATTCAATATTGTTATTTCATAACATGGTATAACAACTACACTACACTGCATGTTTTTAAAGCATGTAGAAAATTTGATTGAATTCTTTCACACCTCACACCTGAAGTTATGGCCTCAGGTGTGATGGAATAATTTTCTTCGATTTTTTTAAGTCTCAAAATAGATTTATTTCTAAAAATACCCAACCTTAAACAAAACGCTTACTAAATTAATGATTTAGAGAATAAAGGTATTGATTTTAGCCCCTCTCGTGTATCTGTTTTGTAATATAAATACGGGCGATAACATTATTTTAAGTAAGACAACGAACAACGAGGCCGCAGGCCTAGTTGTTCAAGGTAATTACATAGTGTCATGCCGCTTACCGCTTTGCCGCTCTGATGATGAAATTTACGTCACTACGCAATCATGTCAGAATCGCCAGCGGTGACCCAAGCGGCAAAGCGTCAAGCCGATAAATCGATCTCCCTGCCGCTCGGGCTGCCGCTTTTCCCAAAGCGGCAAATCGCGTTGACTTGACTTGAGTTCAACTTTAGAGCGGTGCCGCTCGATGACGTAGTTCAAGCGATAGCGCCGCTTGACTATATTAGCTCAGACCGGGGTCACACAAGGCTTTTTTTCGTAGTTAACTACAATAGTACTACAGTAGTACTACAATAAAGGCTGTGTGTGACCGCAACTTAAGACGACATGTCGTCGTTGTACCATAGTACTGTCGTAATAACTTAACGATGATAATTTCCATCGTTGGGCCACTTTCTACCATGGTACTGTCGTAATTTACTGGGCAAAATCGCTGTGTGACCGCATTTCGTAGTTTACTACCATGCTTACACAATGAACCGTGTTGTTGACCTCGTGCTCGTATGTCCAGAAATGTCTACGACACGATTACAATAATCTCACCGTGTGACCGGGACCGTCGTATAATTATTACAGTAGTACCACAATAAGAATATTACGACATAACGACGAAATATTGCTCGTGTGACCGCGGTCTTAATCCTGCAAGCGGCGTACACCAAACGGCTTGCCGCTGAGCGGCAAGCGGCATGACACTATGTAATGACCTTAAGTAGGACAACGATACCGCAGGCCTCTATATAAGTAGGATAACGAGGCCATGTGCTCAAATCCATAAGAATTCCAATACATGTTTCCTCTGCTATTGCTAGGTATTGAAATAGTCATTGTTTGGTTATTTTTTCAACGTTTCCTTTCCCGTTTTCACCATATGTTCTGAAAATTACATATTCCCATAATATAAGGCTAAAACAAAGATAAGAATTAGTTAAGTAAGCAAAAAGTGCGGTTTCTGGACGGTAACGTCCTGCAATTTTACCGCGCTCTCATATAATTGTAGGTCAAAAGTGATAAGTCTTGTGTGTCTCTCTCACAGCAACTGCTGTGATCTTCTCTGCATGCTTTAAGATGGTCAGTATAGTAGTGTTCTCCATTCAAGCAAAGCAATGCTTGCAGCAAGCAATGGTATCATAGCAACAGTTGTAATTTTGTGGTGTACTTTTGAGCTTTTTGCAGAATTATAAGCTGATCATGTAGGTATGCTTTTCTTCTCTGTGCCTGACCGAGAAGGCGCGATTACCCAACTTCCCATGTCAAATCGTCTTTTAATGCCGAGTCCGTTACACCTGCTTTAGAAACAGTGGCAACTGCAACATATTGGCAAATTCAGATTTTGCTTTAGCAGGAACATGACACGTCAATATATAAATTTGTGAGTTGAGGACCAAGCTGAAGAGATTTTGCCGACGCAGTTTCGCTTACATTCACTGTAACTGCAGTATGAGGTGTGTTGGAACAACTACCATCTCTGTGGCATGGAGGGTAATCTTTCCCACGGGCGTGTCTTCTGAAAAATCAGAGTTGTCTGCAGCAAGTATTTGACTTGTAGTGCTGCAGATTGGTGAATAATATCAAATGGAATCTGCATTTTGGGGTACAAGCATGAAAATTGGCAGAGATGTCAAGTTGAACCTACTGAACATTTTAGGATATAGACCCAAAATTATTTTTTCCAAGATGGTCGCCAAATTCAAAATGGCCGCCAAAAATGCTGAAATGATTTAATATCATCTTAATAAAATGTCTAGTACAAATAATTTACCTCTGTTTTACCTAAGGAGGTGAAATTTGGTGTATTGGACATTTATCAAGATGGCCCCTAGAAGTGTTTCGCCAAAATGGCCGCCAAAATCAAAATGGCCACCATGAAATTTGGTGTATTGGACATTTCTCAAGATGGCCCCTACAAGTGTTTTGCCAAAATGGCCGCCAAAATTAAAATGGCCACCATAAATTTTGTAAAATGTAAGATTGTACAGGTAGAGATATAGAATTGTTTTAACTTGTATGTGTGTAACACTTGCCCTTATCAATACAATTTAAGCCCAAATCTATCCAATGTGACCACTAATAATTAAAAATTGCTGCCATTTAAATGGAAACTAGGGTCTGCCAATTAGCTTGGTTTGCTACGCCACAACGTAATATTATATTTAACTGATCTTACTATTACAATCTACTAGCTGCTTAGATACGCTCGCAGTTTCTACAACATTTGCAATATGATGTGCATTCCAAATCTGCCTGACAGCATTTACAATTTCCTCTACACTTCTCAGGAAACTTGAAGCTATTAAGGACCAGGTTTCCAGGACCGCCATCATTGGGATATTTGACGTCACCTCCCTCTACACCAATATTCCCCACGATGAAGGCATCGCAGCCAGCTATGCAGCTTTGGCCAAAAGTGGCCACATAACACCCCCATTGATGATCTGGCCACTTTGATGAAGCATGTACTAACCAATGATAATTTACCTTCATGAATGACGCCCTCGCTGGCTTGCCTTTTCATGGCCAGCCTTGATGCTTGCTGCAGCACCGTGTCATCCTTAGCTTTGGTGGAGATACATAGATGGTATATTTTTCATCTAGACCAGTGATGAGGACGGCCTCATCACATTTACTAACCACATCAATTCCTTCCGCAGAACCATTAAATTCACTTCTGAATATTCTCACCAACAGATACATTTCCTTTATGTCACTATCAAGAAAGCAGAAGGCACCCTCTCTACAGATCTATATACCAAGCCTACAGACACTCATCAGTATCTCGATTCCTGCAGTTGCCACCCTCGCCACTCTAAGACTGGCATTGCTTACAGATAGACTCTTCGCCTTCGGCGCATTATGTTCTAATGATTCTAGATTTCTATACCATTCACAGAATTTGAAGAAACACCTAGTGGCCAGGGGACACAGCTCCAGCAGAGTTCAGCAAGCATCCAGAGAGCCCACTACCCAGGACTACAGCTCTTGCAGAGAAACCAAGAAACCAGGATACTACTGTAAACCCAAACTCCCCCTTGTGGTTACATTTCATCCCAGTCTTCCTCCCTTGCACCGGTTTGGTAACACTAACCATCACATTCTCCACACTTCTGATCGCCTTCGCCGTGCTGTTCCTGACACTTCCATCTTGGCCTACAGACGTCCTCGCAATCTACGTGACATGATTGTGAGGGCTTCCGGTTCGAGATGTATCGTCTGTAAGGACCATATACAGGAGACTGCCTCGTTCACCAGTCATGCCACTGGTACCAACTACAAGACCAGAGAGGCAACACCACCTGTAGTACTTCTAATGTTATTTATTTTATCTCTTGCAGAGTGTGTGGAGTCCAGTATGCTGGGGAAACTAAGACTCCTCTTAAAGCAATAACAGCACATTTTTTGAAGAGCACCCCCAATTTTCAAAATTTGATATCTTTTTACAGTTAGGTTGGTAATTGTCTAGGACACTACACCTGCGAACGAGAGTGCTCAAAATGCGTGTTTATCATAAAACAAACGATCTTGTAATTAGAATTGGGATCCCAGATTGTACTTAACGGCAGAGCTGGAAATGCTAAGTTTATGTCAGTCCATGATGGAATAGTGCCACTTCAAGAAATGACCTCTAATTTGACTTGCCTGAGCCAATAGAACAACTAATGGATGAGCGTAGACACGTACATGGCGCTATTTCCCGGCTATTTCATATACTGGAAGGCCGTTTCCAGCAGCCGTTTAATTATCATTGGAGATCTCCGATATTAATTCTAATTACAAATCCCTTCGTTTGCGACACATACATTTTCGAGCTTAACCATTCACAGGTATAGTTTACTAGCCAGTTACCAATGCAACCGTGTAAGAATCTCAAAATTTTTGAAAAATTGGGGGTGCTCTTAAAAAAAATGTGCTATTATTGCTTTAACACTTAAGTGACCAAGGGGTTTTCACTCCCGTTGGTGCCCAAGGTTTTTTTTTTTTTTTTTTTTTTAGAATTGGGATCCCAGATTGTACTTAACGGCAGAGCTGGAAATGCTAAGTTTATGTCAGTCCATGATGGAATAGTGCCACTTCAAGAAATGACCTCTAATTTGACTTGCCTGAGCCAATAGAACAACTAATGGATGAGCGTAGACACGTACATGGCGCTATTTCCCGGCTATTTCATATACTGGAAGGCCGTTTCCAGCAGCCGTTTAATTATCATTGGAGATCTCCGATATTAATTCTAATTACAAAATCCATTCGTTTTCGACACATACATTTTCGAGCTTAACCATTCACATGTATAGTTTACTAGCCAGTTACCAATGCAACCGTGTAAGAATCTCAAAATTTTTGAAAAATTGGGGGTGCTCTTAAAAAAAATGTGCTATTATTGCTTTAAGAGACGCTTCTATGGCCATAGGTCCACAGTCAACACCAACAAGTTGGAAACACCGGTGGGTCAGCACTTCAACTTACCTAACCATACCATTTCTGATATGACCATACAGGGTATCGAATCTCTTGGCAACCGCCCCGACTACTCACCATCCAGTCCCATGGTCTCAACATCCAGGAAGGGAACGACTAGGTCCCTTATTTCACGCTTGTGTAACCTCATTTTTTCAGCTTGTCTTTTTCAGGTATCTCTGTACTTTTTTACCATGCTTATCATTTCATTATTCCCCTTTTGTAATTTATGCTTTGATTTGTCACTATATTTTATTATTATTATTTTTTTGGTTATTACATTTCCTTAATTTACTATTATGCTTTGTTTTGTTATTATGTTCTTGTTTCTAATTCCCATTCATTTTTACCTTTTTATATTCTATTTCGGGTTTCTCATTTCCAGGTCTTCTTTGCCCCTTCCTTTGATTATAATGTCTTTCCTCCTTAGCTACTCATCATCCCATTGTTCTCTTTCAGCTTCACCTTGTCCATGCCCCGCTCATTTCCTGGTCATTATCACACATCCCTTGTTCATTAACTCTTATTGTTCTATTTTCAGCAGGTCCCTTTGACCATCACTCATCCGTCCTCCACTTTTCCATACCCCACTGATTTCTTGGTTATTGTCACATATCTTTGTTCATTAACTTCCATTGTTCTTTTTTCAGCTTTCTCTCCCAGTTCCTTTACTCATCACCCATCCCTTCCCTTCTCACTCCTTTGTTTTCTTCTGCTAGGTTCCTGTCTTTTGTTCTCTGTCTGTATGGTTTGTCTTATCTGTTGACTTGTCAGTTTGCCTTTGATGAAGATCCTGCTAGATCGAAACGTCAGGCCCACACTCTAGTATACATATTGAATCAAGTCATACAAACAATGTAGCACTATATATCCAAAATAAAGGCACAGCAGATGCGAGTTTTATTCATTACACATGTTTTTACTAATTTAGAGCAACTTTTACAGTTTTAGTGACTACCATCACTAATTATTTTGTGATTGTCTTGAATCTTATCCCAAGACTGTCCAGGCCACCAAAATGTTTAATTAGTTAAAATATACACACTTTCAGGTAAACCGATAGTGATGTTGTTATGCTACAGTTGTTATCCTATTTTATTGGTATTTTGAGCATTTATGGCGGCCATTTTGTATTTGACGGCCATTTTGAAAAACCTCAAAGTCCCTCCATATGCATAATTGTTAAAGGCAATAAAGAATAAGCATTATCAAGAACATCTAAGGACAAACCATACGTGCGACACCGTGTACTAGAAATTTATTTGCATTTCTTGCCTCTATTGCGGTCATTCTGAATTTGGCGGCCATTTTGGAAAAAGTAATTTTGGGTCTATTTCCAAAATTGTTCACTGGATCATTCTCTACATCTGTGACAAATTTGGTACCCCAAAATGCACGATTATTTCACCTATCTGCAGTACTATTGGTACATAATTTGTTGAGCAATAAGGACATGCTTTTTTTTCCTCAACATAATTGTTCGCTTCTTCTGCGCCAGGAAAAGGCCTGAAATAATCTAACAAAATGAATTGTCAAGATTAGTAGGAACTATTTCTGGCAAGTTGAACTAAGCATACCATCAAATTTCAACTTTGGTGATCCCATAATACGCTTGTGTACAATCTTTGCACATTGAAACATGATACGCGTGTCGTTGCCAACATCGGCTTCAGTAACAGCAGCATCTATTGCCGCTATTTTGGCAGCAGTCATGCAAAATCGGTCTGGATCATTGCGGCGAGCGGAAGGGATAAAGTCTATTTCAGCAATATTATCACTGATCAATTTTTGACGTATTTGCTACCATATGAATCATCCACCTATGTTGCTTTTTAATATGTCCAAGTAAGCATCATCCAATGAGAAGTACCTTCTGCCTCAAGAAGACTCTTTATGAGATCCAGGAACTAAATTTTTGCAGCAATCTCATTCTCATTGACAGCTTGGTCGTCGGTAGTACTTGGAGTGCCAGTACTACGTACAACATGTTTTGCCCAGCATGTTTGATGGTATTTGATATCAATAGATAGGGCATCATCAGGTTGAATAGCACTACTAAGGTAAACCTTGAAGATATCTTTGTCGTGCGTCGCACGAATGAAGGCCTGATCAAGCACAAATTTCGTAATTTTCTGAAACGTGGGGCGACTGGCTTCCAAATGTTGATGGTCGTGCCGTTTTTGTAAAAACCACAATTTATTTTTGTAAAACGTTCTTCAAGATCTTGATTTTTTTTTTGATAAGAAACAAATATTTCTCCTAAAGCTGGCATGAACTGTTGCACAATAAAGAACTGAGTGTCTGCGGTCACATGCCGTCCTTGTGGAAATATGCAAAGAAGTCTCGTTAATTTGAAATCTTACTATAATACGTATCACGTTAGTGTTGAGAGCCTTGATATGATTAAGCATTTTAATGTTAGCACCGAAGACGTTGCAAGAGATAAATTTTGGTGGTAACATAAATCATTTATGCAGACTTTGCATATTGTGGAAACAGGATAGCCTTAGAGATGTTAGTAAAGCATTGCTATTCCAAAACTATGGGGGTTATGTAAATGTTCTGTTTCTCCACATGAGTTAAGAAAAGGACGTTATATAATATTGATTTTTTTCAAACACATAATATGCTCTGTGTGTTTACATATTTAATAAACATTGTTCACTAAATTCTACATTTGGCGCCAGTTGCATCCATCTATAGAACGACCGCGCTGCTGCAGCAGCATTAATTACAATTACCGTTCACATTCTTCATAGAAATAATACATTTTGTGACTGTAATATGCATACCTTTGAAATCTTTTACAATGGTTGGTAGAGTCTCCATGTACCCGGGATCAAAGGGCTTAAAGCAACCATAATAATAAATTTCCGGTTCTTCATTCGACTTTCCTATTCGCGTGATTAGATGAGGTGGGGATCAAGTCCCTCGAGTAGCAAGTGACAGCTTGCATAATATAAAACAGGTTTAAGTAGCCAGTACCTTTAATCCCTCAACCTGATTTCAATGAGTTTTCTTGAAGTTGCTGATGTAGAAAAATCACCGACTCGTTTTTTATCCTTTAATGTAAACCCACAATTCAAGTATGATGCTATAGATTATTGGAAATGGGTATTGCCACCAATTCCAACTTCTGATTGTTTTCAGATGAGTAAATATACTCGAAAGTTAAAGTTTCACTAAAAATTACTATTTTGAAATTCAAAAATGGCAGCTACAACCAAATTAGCCATAACTCTTTATGGAAGACAAGATTTATTTCCTTTCAGATAGGAAAAACCGACACTCTTCCGGATTTGTACAATGTTTGGTTGAAATGGCCTGTTGCTTAGCAAACTTTATGAGGAAATTTGAAACTTCTTGAAATTGTGCGTCATTGTGACATCACAAAGAGAAATATCGGTACTTGTTTTGGTATAAATGGAAGAACGAGCCTCATAGCTATAAATTGATATCAAATTTATCACAATGGGGGTCTTGTGATTTGCACCATTTCAGAAAATACAGCTTAGAAATTGATTTTTATACTCGAAAATTAATCTTGTTTAATCCACTGTCATATTAGTGAAAAATCTAAAAGCTATCATTTTCCCACTATTGTGATTGTAAAATATTCAACTAACGAAATAGAGCTGCCGAAAACCATATTGACCACGCTTGTACAATTCTTCACGTCCACGACAGTAAGGTCAGTCATGGAGCTACTTTTGTCATCTAATGCTTAATTTTGTTTTAAAAAAGTAACCATCAAGGAATAGCTAGTGCTATTTATTTCAATTCAAGTTCCACGGAAAAGATCTGGAATATATTTTCAACATTTATTGAAATGTTTCATCATTTTGGAAGAGGCCTAAGATCCATTAATTTGTATTGTTTCATAATAATGAAATTCTTTGATTTTTTTCTTGATATTTTATGTTTACACAAAAGATTCAAACAAAGCAAAAAGTGTCATGATGTACTGGGTAGACGTAGATCAATCCAAAGTTTTTTGGTGATTCCTTAGCAGAGTCACCAATGAGTCAAATCTATTAAAGTTCGAATAACTTCTTAAGCGAAGTTCAAAATTTCTCTGATTAGAAAAAAAATGTATCTTGTGTATGATATTTCAATAACATCGATAGATTTTCTACTGCTGCAGGAAAAAAAATAATTAAGATGAGTGTAAAACTCTTAGACTCACCCCGTATAAAATTGCCTCTTTGTATTCTGTTTTGTTTGGTATTTGCTTGCTTGTGACTTCTTAACGTTAAATCAACACTCTTTTGCCGTATTTTTTTCTGTTGCTTGATATTTTCGTGTTCTCATTTAATTTAAGCATTATTCCTATCCCGACAGGGTGGGTATGAATCCACTTCGAAAAATCAATCTATTTATTACTCAATTTATGGAACACCTGACAAATATAAAAGACAAAACTCTAAAATTAATTACAAACGACTAAATAGCATTTATGATCCACTGGTCAATATCGAAAGTAGACAAAATTGTCAACGGGTTTTGACGAATTTAGTTAGAGAAGCATATTTCAAATAAAACGCAAAAAACGTTAATATTAGTGACCGAATTGATATTGGTATTGGGTTTTTGGAACTCAGATTTTTCAGGACTAATTTCCAATCGGCACTCACCTTAACAGGAGTAAAATTACAATCCGCCTGGTTGTTTTTAAAAATTATATACGAGAATTGATTGTAATAATTGTGAAATCCATCGTTTTAGATACACTAAAACACAATTATCATTAAAGGATGGCCACTATAGGCAACCCTTATACCGTGTGAAATTTCATTCTTTTGGAGATTTCACTCTTTGGAGAGTGAATTTTTCACTCTTTAACATTAGAAGAGAGGTGCTTTATAATATGGACATATTTGATGATAACCCGATGCAAGCAAACACCGCCCTTGCAAGCCGTGATGTCTAGCAGGTAGGAAATGTTGATAAAATATAGCCCACAATCTACTTCCCAGATATGAATTAATGTGCACTATACGTATTACCATGCAAACATTCATCCCAGATGTAAACGATTATCCATCTGTCAAAATAGAGCGATCTGGTTTACAAGTCAATTTCACCGGCAAAACACCGTATGACAGTTCCAATTGTAGATACTAATGATTATGGATATTTTTTTTTTCCAAATAACCTAGCCCCAATGATCATTTTGCAATATTTCAATTATAAACAATACGTATTTACAATACATGCCTTTTATGCTATTACCATTCTAACACACATTAATTTTTTAAATATGCAGTCTCGAATTTATAGGGATTAAGATTAAGCCAGAAAAGCTGTTACATCAATTTACCACATAATAGAGTATCTTGTATCCTACGCGTTATGATAGTACAAAATATACCATTTCTAGGGTAAAAAATTAAAAACAAACAAACCAATCCAAAAACAAAACCAAAAACAGAAAATAAATATATCCCATGCTTTTGACATAATTTGGGCATAACAAAGATTTTTGTTTACTCTATTCGAGTATAATTTGGAGTCCTTTAATAATAATAATTTGTATTTTTAACGCGCGACATATCCACGTAAACGTGATCAAGGCGCGGTGCGGCTGCCATGAAAGACGCTCAGCACATCAGAGATCCATAATACCAGAACAGATTTATGGCCAATAAGCTCGATTTTAGAAGCAGGAGGAACCCGGAGTACCCGGAGAAAACCTGCGGGAACGAGTATGGATCGAGAAACCAAATTCACATAAAGCCACCGAGAACGAGCCCCTGCCGGGAACGAACCCGAGACCTCATTGGTGAAAGGCGAGGGAAGATAGCTGCACCAACACGTTCCCCCATCAGGTACAGGTTATGATCGCGTATTTGGTTTGAAATGTTTCTCATTACTGGAGGTTATTTTGGTTGGTCAGAATAGCCCTCTGGATAACTAGCCGTCAAGTGTATTTGTTCAAAATGAGTATCAATAAAAGATTTAAAAAATAAATTAAGATAACTATATTCTGTTCAAGAACTATCCATTGCTTTCTGCTAAGCGTATATCTCTCTTAAAACCAAAAGTTGAGGGAAAAGTGTAAATTTTGATTGAAAATAATTGAAAATTTGGTTTGAATTTTCGATCTTTAAGACTGATATCTCAATCTTAATTTGGACTTTTCCCTCACCTCAATCTTTCCATTTATCTTGTTTGTCAATGAATTTTATGTTTGAAAACAAATTATACCTTTGACCTTGCTTTGCTCCATATCTCAATAACTACACTCGGTAGTTGCATCAAATACATTTTCAATTCCTTGTAACCACACACAAAATAAGCATAGAACATGATAATTTATATACAACCATGCAAAAATATCTTTTTTTTTAATCTTGAGGCGCACTATTTTTCAAATTTGCCAGTGTCTCTTTAAGCGTATTGAGTAATTTACCTACTTTTGGTTAAAATAATAAACAAATTTTACCTCATCATTATGAAGTTTTATGCTCAAACGCTGTTATATATATGTTTTTCTGTGCACGAGTAAACCTATTTAAAATATCAGAGCATATTATACTAACAGGCGAATACAGCGAAATTAAATTATACATATGTAATGAATTTGCGCGAATGATATGATCATAAGAAATTAATGATATTGGACGGATATCGAATTTGTCACATTTCAGTGAGGTCAATCTTCTCTGTAAATGGAGATAAATGTGATTGTATAACATGCATTTGTGACACTGAATTTATGGAATTACTTTCAGTTATGGAATGACTAAAATAATTCAACAAGTTTTCATAGAAAAAGATAATTTAAAAAGAAACAACACATCGTCCTGCTTACAAAACAATAACCATGATGACACTTGAGAAAAGCAATCAAATTATTTTTTTGCAAAGGACTACTCGTTTTTGTATTTCCTTTCGATTAAAACAAAATTTATAAGAAACTAGAATAAAAATTAGAGTAAGCTGTAATATACAGTACAAAGGTAAAATGGGGTGTGGCACGCTGTATTTTTTTTTTCATAATTGATTTCAATTTTACTTTTCTTATCAGCTTGAACTTTGTATATATCACTATAAAAGCGTTTAACATTGAAATTCTCAATTAGATTTATTAGGTAGGCTATCTCCAATGCAATCTATATGCATACGTTTATTTTCCAGGCTTTGCTTGTGGAGTGATTAGAGAGCGAATGTGATATGAAATTCTGAATAGAATTGTCACGTTTTTGATATATTTTGAATGATTGCGAAAATAGCCATTTCAAACAAATATGTGAGCTTAGCCTGCGTAAACAAATTCTTTTTTTGACTATAGGTGATACGTATAATTACGCAAAACATGTGATGCTTGCAACGTGACTTTAAAGGTCGTAAGCATGTAACCATGTCTGTGCCAGGGCAAATCAGAACTCGGACAGCCATAAAATCTCAGTATTTATTGAGTCCTTCCTGAAGGTTAGAAATAAAAGTTATGATGTATCTTAGGGAATAACTTAACTATTCAAGATTCCGGTCATTCAGTCTTAAATTCATTTATACGTCCAAACACATACTTAACATGCCACTGAATGTCCCGGGCAATGTATAATATAAACACATCCAAAAAAGGTAACTCCCCACCATTGAAATTTGTCTGCTAGTGTAGGGTGTGATGTATATTTGCATTTTTGTTTGCTAAGGATGCTTTTTTTGGTATAATTGGATAGAGTAGACATCCAGGTATTAGAAAAGTATTGGTCGCATTTTTTTCTGAAAAGCGTTTGGCCGCCATCTTGAATTTCAAAATAGCCGCCATTTCCAAAGGATTTTGCCCTATATCTTTGGTTATGAGCAACATTGGAAATTTAACTTGGTGGCCAAACCTATGTTTTCAATACCTAGGTGTTCAAAAATATGATCATTAACCTAGTCTAACCAAGCTGTGCTTTGCAACACCCCTCACCCATGGTGGGGGAGCGGGGCGATCGTTGTTATGCCGCCTCTGCCCAGTCCCCCTTTGAGATAAGGGTCATATGATCTGATGCGTGATAGAAAAATACCTATGAATAGCTTTTGGTACCCACTATCCAGAAAAAAAAAACATCCGACATGTCTCTATGACGTCAAAAATGCTGTGTATCCCGAGTATATTTGGGCAATTCAGCATTAAGCATCCTTTGTCTTCTTGTACGTCTTAAACTTGCCGGCATGTATTAGTGCTTACACTACCCCATTCCATCTATAACACACACCATTTACGCTCCCATAGCATCTCTAGTGCTGGGACACAGCGCCACCTATTCCGTATCCGCATCGCTAATTGGCCGGCTATTCTTAGTCATGGGACTCCCTAGCAGCCAAACGCTGTGTTAAAGGCTCTGCGATTAGCTTGAACAAGGAATGAAAAAACGGTTTCGTGGTACCTTGGATATCGCGAAATCAACGAATCAGGTGGTCAATCTGATGTTAGAAACGGGTTCCTGACAAAAAAGACCCCTTAGCTCACTGGTTTTTGTAAGCCTTACGTGTGGCATGACTTGACAGCAGCAATCGAGAATTGAGCCAGCTGATAAGAGCTGATAAGGTAAGAAAAATGCTTGTATGAATCGTATTTTTCACGTTTTTCCAAAAGTAAACCTATATTATAAACTAGTCAGCTAACTAGACAATTTAGTTAGGAATATTTTGTTGCGTAAATCGTTACGATAGGCCAAGTATTTTGCGCAATCTCCAGTGTACAGCAATGTACAAAAATCCGAATCAACGCTATCTGACACTGTGTGTACGTGGAGTTTCCCACGCTTAGCCGATTATGATGTGGTTGATAACTCCCTAGCGCAGTGAAGATTGCCAAGGTTTGCCAAGATTCAACAATGGCCGGCGCTGTGTGCCAAGACGACCGGGAAGACGACACGTAAATGGTGTAAACAGGAAACCTTTTACAGTTGAAGCTAGTTGATTATGGAGAAACTGACTGGTTGGCTGCATCTTCTAGTACCAGCTCTTCTAGGGCATGGTTAAGTTCACTTATTGAGAGATTGTAGCCTGGAGATCAATGTGGCATTCTGACATATATATAAATTACAAGAAGCCTGGAGAATAGGGCTGCTGTTGATTTCAGTTGAAATTCTGTTGTGTTGGCCTGAGCTTCATCATCTTACAGAGATCATCACAGTTCAAGAACTTCAGCCTTTTCATGCAATTCCAACACACCTCTGCCTTGGTTAGACTAGAGTTAAGTTTATAGCTATTTCTCTTGTCTACTTGAAGCTGGATTTATTTTCATCATAATGTAATGTAATATTATAAACTTGAAAATAATTTGTTTTTTCAAGTTCTTGCCTGTACCAGATTTTCCATAAAATTTGTAACCCTTTTGGAACTTGGACTACTCTCCGAGAAAACCGAGATGATGTTCGGATTATCACAAAATCAGAAGGTTAAGAACACATCTCCAATGTTCTAATCAACAAGCCTTCAACAGCAGCCATATTCTCTAGGCTTCTTGTAATTGCTAGGTGAGAATGCCACCTTGGTCATTGAGTTAACCACATTCTAATGAATCCAAATAGTAAAATTTTACCTTGCACTAGAGGATGATGCAGCCGATGATGCAGTAGATGATGATGCAGCCAACCAACCAGTTCCTCCATCTGGCAAATGTAAGAGGTTTCTGGTTGTTATAGATGTAGGCAAGTTTAAGATGTGCAAATCCTTGCGCCAAGCAGTGGCTAAAAGCATATTTATGCTGAGTTGGACAAGTACACTAGTGGAAGAGTACTCTTTGGTAACTATGACAAGGAGATCTCAATCAAGAATGATATCAGATACTCAACTTCACACTATGAAGAATGTGTTGTTAATGACACCACTCCAGTTAATGACAAAACAAGATTCCTGGCTAGAAGGAAAACAAAAGGAAGCCCTCACTCTGTACCTGGCTGACAAACTAATCAAGCTATGCATGAAACGAGTAGTAACTGCTAGCTACTGATACAAGCAGAGATATGTCATAACACACTCCATGGAATATCAAACTACCACAGGTGCGAACACACATGAAGAGACGGATATATTTATGCTGATTCATACCCTAGAAATAGTTGAAAAAGATCTTAGTAACAAAGTTGACTTCTTCATCTAAACACTGACTGGTCCTGCTTCAAACGCGCAGATGGAACAAATGTAATATTATAAGAAGATCATATCAACGTCTACGAGGGCATTAAAATGACCATGTTTTATTTATAATTAAATATTACAAAATCCTTATTTCCATCTTCTTGCCAATACGTGCTGGTTATGGACCTTTTGTATGGGGTTGCGTGAAAATATTTTTATGATAAGGATATAGAATAACTCATTGTTTAGGTAAACATATTTGTTTTCATAACATTTAGGAGGCCTGCAAACCTGCAATCACATTTTTGCTGTAACCAAAATTTTTCCCATTTGCTGCATTTTTAAGAGCACACGTATGACGTCATGAAGACGTCACAAGTGAAATGTTGGTATTTAACTCGGTATTTCTGAATAGAGGGCTTTACATGTGTATAAAATACCAAACACCAAATCATACCACCCCACGTACGACCCTTATTGTAGAAAATCTCAAAGGGGGATTTGGGGAGTGGTGTGATGTGCAGTGTGAAAATGATTTCACCCCACCCCAACTTGGGGTGCAGGGGGGAATATGTTGTTGCAAGCACAGCTTGGTTGACTAAGATAAGTTATATTTGAACTCCCAATTATTGAAAAATAAAATAGGTTTGACCACCAAGTCTTCCAATGTTACTCAGAACCAATGTTATAGTGAATTCCTATGAAATGGTGGGCCAGTTTTGAAATTCAAGATGGCTTCAAACACGTTTAAAAATGCAAACAATACGTTTTCTGATACCTGGATACTCTATCCAATGGCACCAAAAAGCATCCAAAATCATACGACCCTTATTATAGAAAATCCTCAAAGGGGTCTGGGGTAAGGCAGCTGCTTAACAATGATCACCCCACTACCACCAAGGGTGAGATGTGTTGCAAAGTACAGCTTCGTTAGACTAGGATGATTATATTTTTGAACTCCCAATTATTGAAAAATAAAATAGGTTTGGCCACCAAGTTTAACTTTCAATGTTGCTCAGAACCAAAGTTATAGGACAAAATCCTTTGGAAATTGCAGCCATTTTGAATGCAAGATATGGCGCCTAACGCTTTTCGGAAAAAAATACTTTCATGATACCTGGATGTCTACTCTATCCAATGACACCTAAACATCCAAAGGAGACGACCCTTATTATAAAAAAAAATCTTAGAGGGCACTGGGGTAGGGGTAACGGTATAACAGTGATCGCCCCCCACCACGGGGGAGCGGTGTTACCAGGGCGGCGCCAGGGGGGTAAGGTTTATACAGGGGTCAAAATATGAAAAGTATCAAAAGGTCCAAAGTATACCAACGTGTTCGTTACATTTCCAGGATTAAAAAAGGTATAGTTTGCCCTATCTGCAGGTTTGCAGTTCCATAGTAATGAGTCAAAATAGGTTCAAGGTCACAATGGGTATTTTCAGATATACCCGTTCGTTATAAAAATGGTGTCAATTTGTTCGTCTAATGGTACAGAAACCTAAAATATACTGGTTGCACCATCTCTAATATTCGTTGCATAATTGGAACGCAAAATGTGACTGGGGACTACAGGTTCCTATGGGAGGTCACTACTCATCGCTCTGTAATTCTATTATCACATTACTAGACAAGGAAGCCAGATGGCATTGTGGACTCTAGTTTTCATCCGAGAGGTCATTTAATAAACATGTGCCCTCTCAACAAATACAATTAAACTTCATAGATAGGGGTGAGATAACTTAGTACTCAAGAACTAGTACAATAATGCAGAAGCAGCATGTTTGAGATTTACTTAAAATATCACAAATATATAAGGGTTGGGGGAGTAGGAAAATTAAATCCTAATTCACTTCGCGGCGTTTGCCTTTGATTTCACAACATCTCCTGCGCGTTTTGCTCAAAGCAACTACTTATGTTTGAGTTAAGATATTCACAACAAAAAATATTGAATGATTAAATGCAAAATCCTACTGAGCGTTTTGCTCGAGCCCCTTTTGGCGTTTGCCTTCATTGGTTTCAACAATCATAATGACTGAATATAATAGCAACCATTCTACTGAGCGATTGCTCTCGATCTTTTTGGCGTTTGCCTTTATATCAATGCACAATTCTAAACGGAGCGTTTTGCTCTCGCCCCTTTTGGCCTTTGCTCAAGTCTAAATTTAAATTATAATATAATAGGACACTCACGGAGCGTTTTGCTCTCGCCCCTTTGGGCGTTTGCCTTCAAGTCTAAATTAATATAATAATATATGACAACTTAACGGAGCGTTTTGCTCTCGCCCCTTTTGCGTTTTGGCCTTCAAGCTCAATGCATATAATAGTACTAGCAAATTCTACGGAGCGTTTGCTCGCGCCCTTGGCGTTTGCCTTCATCTTCCATGATATTTTCTACCGAGCGTTTGGCTTCTCACCCTTTTTGTTTGGCATTTGCCTTCAAGAATCCATAATTCAAATAGACTTCAATATTAATTCACTACTGGGAGTTAATAATCTATCCCAATTTGGTGGTTTGCCTTCAAGATTGTTCAACAAATCAGATTAATTGACTATCCTATTACTGAGCGTTTGCTCAGCTCCTTTTGGCGTTTGCCTTAAAGTTTGCAATAATATCCCACAAAAAGAACATAAAACATTACAGAAACATGAACGGGTTTACAAGTTATGCAAATTTACAAAAAGGGGTTAGACATAGCACACACAGAGCAACACGACATGGAAATTAAAAGGAATAAAACGACTGAAATTTGAAGAGTGGGAGGGCGGGATTTTCGTTACACAAGTTAACACGACGACCCGGATGAAAACAAGAGGCAGAATGACCGCAAACAAAAAAAAAAACAAGCTGCCGCAAAAGACACTGGCAAGACCGCGAAACATGAAAGGGGGGAGCCGCAACATGTGACCAAGGCAAAACCCGCATCATGTTGCTAGGAGACCACGGAAGTCCAAACCTTCGATAAAAAACTGTTTGTGTGACGACACGGCTACGCCTTGGCAAAACACTAAAAATGCATTATTCAAAAGACCTAGGCAAGGAAAAGCCAGATGGATTGTGGCCTATTAGTTTTCATCCGAGCAGGTCATTTTCAATAAACATTTTTTTGTGCCCTCTCAACAATATGACAATTAAACTTCATAGATAGTGGAGATAAATAATACTCAGAACTAGTACAAAATGCAGAAGCCGGCAGGTTTGAGATTGAATTGAAATATCACAAATAGTATAGGAAAATTAAATCCTTA
>JAMKCH010003930.1:0-37500 GCA_023653785.1 Ophioderma brevispina
TTATGCAAAGGACACACTACCAAAACCCATCAGCCATAGTTCTCCTTATCCTTTTTGTGGAAGACAGATTATGCAGGGAATACCAACTGACAAATGTCCAGAGCGGGTTCTGTGTGCAATACCTAACCCCACTGACGCATAAACACTGTTAGCATACCATATCACTTGGCTCAATTGCCGTCCTGACCTCACCACCACCACACCTCTTCAAAGACATAAGGGTCATTGCCCAATGCAAACAAGCAGCGAGAGAGGCCAAGTGCAATGCACAATCGTGCCAGGGTTATCTCTAACAGCCAAGCCGACTCCTGGTCATTAAAAAACATCCTTTGAAGTAGGCTCTCTTTCAAAGCAATTAGCGCGACATAATTCAATACACACTTGAAATGAGCATTGTCAGCACTGGGCCCTGTGATTTAAGGTATAATTGGAATTGTGGTGTGAACCGGAACATGAACCAAGGGAGTTCAACAGCCTCAATGAAGAAGGTGTGTGCAAGGAGAGAGTGAGACATTAATAAAGAAATGTAAACATCTAGAAGAAACCAGGAGGTTGTTAAGTAACTAGCTGCTGGCAGGCAAAAAAACATTGTTCTCAAGGTTTGTGGCTTAAAGGTTGTCTGGTTCCAGTACTTGGTTATCTTAGTTCTGAGTTAAAGGTTGTGCTTCCTAAACTCTGTCAGTTCATTAATTTAAAAGTACGATAGTAACAATGCAGGGCACGTAGACATGTGCGACTTCATGTGTGCATCGACAAGCCACAAGCACACTGCAAACTGAAAGGTGGCACTCGGTATTAGATGCGCACTGTTTGTCACTTCATAACTTAAGACAGACAGATGAAGGGAAGATGATTTCACTCTTAGACAGGTTCTCATGAACAAGATGGTATAGACTGGCCCCAAATTTTCATTGGTTATTAAAGGTATTATAATGAAGTCAGCCAATCAGAGCTACAGTAAGAAAAGCTTAAAGGTGGCCTACAGATTATAGTTTTTGATGGTTACTCAGCTGTTAACTCCCATGTAGGTTCTAATGAGGCACCAATGGTGGTATAGGGTGGTGCGGCAATTAAGAACCTGAATCCGTTGCCTGTTATGCAGTTCTCTAGAACCCCCTTGTTGATTGTTGAAGTACATTACTTCAATTCTTAAGACTATACTTTGCCACAAAAACTCACAAATTTTAGCTTCATGGCTTAAATTTAGGGAAAAAAGTGTACTAGTACTTCAGCTCCACAACTTCAAATTTGACCAGAAATTCAATTCCAAAGAGAAATTGGTAAAAAAATCATCAGTTCCAAAGACATAAACTTTCAACAAAATTTCAGTTCTCAAACCCTTAATATTTGGCTTTGGTTGCACTCTCCTAACCAAACCAAATATTGTAAAGAGCTGAGAACCTATGTAAAGGATTTACACTTTTAAGTGTTTGTATTCTGGCAATTACTACAAATCTGATACACTATTCAAGTTGTTTGTTGTAATGAGAGATTTTTGAGGCATCAGTATTTTCTGCCGTATGTATTGGTTTCATATAGATTACACACAAATAGATCTCTTAACTTTTATTTGGCAACAGACATGTCTCAAAAAGTGAAAACAAAAAGTGATTTTCTATGCCTATATTTCACTATAAAACAGAATGAATTGTGTATTTCATCCTATAGGAAATTAAAATATTCACATAATTTTTGTCCCAAAGATAACAGCACGTCTCCATCTTAATCCTTTTAGATGGGGATATTTTTGATTAGTTAGGAGCTTACACCAGTGCAAAAAATCAAAATTTTCACATTTTTAGGGACCACCTGTTATGACTCTCTCGTCCCCCTTGCACCTTCTAACTAAACATGAAAAATATTGAACCAGCTATTTTGACACACTAAAGAACCAGTACTAATGTTATGGTTTGATTGACTCCTATGGCTGCACGTGATTGGTGTATGTGTCAAATGGTCACAGGTAACTTTCACGGTAATGCAAAGGCCAGGATATCCTCAAGGGTAAACAAACAGGTAGCACCAATTTTTGGCTAATATATTTCACACTTTAAGGGTGCATGCCTAATTGCAAAAAAGATACTTTATTTTATAAGCTACTTTCTCTGTGCATGTAAAAGTTTCTGTCTTATGTGCACAATGTGCAGTAATTGTATAAGTAAATCTTCTCCATTTGTCAGTATCCATTTGAACATTAGAAAAAATACAGCAAGTAAACTTGCGTCATCCCCCTGGCAAAGCAGTCTGGAACATGGACCTCAGAGACATTTGACCTTGTCCATGGCCTTTGACATTCATCCACACATGAAGGAACCCTATGCACCTAACCACAAATCTGGTTTAAATTCCGACTTAAACTATTCGAAGGAGACGAAAAAACGAAAACCAACCAAACTGGAACACACAACATACATACAAATACCATACACCCACATGAGGGACAGTCGCACCTCGCAATCTTCCCCCTCTGCTTTTCAAGCCAGGGGGATAAAAAAGAAAAACCTGCAAATATTAGCGTATTTACATGTAGCTTCAAAATCCCAGGTTTCAAAATAGAAATGTAAACAAAACTGTTATCTGGCCTGGCTCTTGAATTTATTTGTGGCTTCCAATTCGTACATCAGGCCCCTACACTATTGAAAACTTTTGCATTTTACCGTGAAGCTATGTGATTATTTCGTTCACTGATCCGATAAATCCTTCAGTCCTTGAAAAACGTTATATGGACTTATCCGCATGTTTGTTAGTTATGAAATGAGGGCCGGGGACTCAGGCCACAAACATAATTAATGAGGACTATATAAGAGTGCAGTGTGTAATGACTTCTCCCGATCGGGCCTTCTTCAACCAGGTGGCATGCAGTAACCGCAAAATTGGGAAAGGGTTGAATCTATGGCCTAATGGAAAATGCCACAAGTTTATTACAACCATTGCAAGTCAAATAGGTACAAGTATAAGGTAAACCCTTCAGATGCCATAAAAAAGTCGGCTTATGATAAAATGTTTGAAGATGATTTAGAAGGAAATAAGTTCGGAAATATACTTGGCAAACTGTAGCGATCAAAGGCCAAGAGAGAAAAACTAGATACGGAACGATGCAGTAAATTACCTCTGAAACTTCACTCATAATTCCAGTTTGACGAGGAAGGGGAAAGTAGCCATCCATGATTTGTTTTTAAAGGGGGGGGGGGGGTAGAATGGGTATTTGCTACACCTATTCTTATGATTGGCACATGTGGGGAAATTTTATGCGATCTCCACTGTACAATACAAATTGCCACTGATTAACACCGTCTGTTTCTCAAATATTCTGACGTCACGCAACGTCATTTAATGAGCACCGCTCAATAGGCGAAATGTCCTACACAGTTTTATAAGTGGGCCTATATACTTACATGTGTGTATGAATAGATTTTGCCAGGTTGTCTTCAAAGGCATGTGTGAACACGAGTGAAGCTTGAATGGGCGAAAGCTTAAATCGATTTTGTTTTAATTGACAGCTGTCATGACTCAATCATGCCTAAAAAAAGAAAGAATTGTTGCACTTTTCGTACATTTATATGGTTACAGCATCAGAAACCACTTGACAGGTTTTCCTTGAAGTGAATGTGCCATTGTGCATGTGCCATTTGAATTGTGCATGTAAAGTTTTCCACCTTGGATGCACACAAAAGCATGTAGGTTTTATTTCGTAATTTGAGGCCTGTCATATTATCATATCAGGGGTTTAGTTTAGAGCAAAAGGGCCATGCATGCAATAGCGGCCAGGTGCTAGATTTTGGCAGGGATAACACTTAACGGTGCAACGAGAGATTTTCGAGGCACCCAAATATTGTGTCATATAGAATTTTCAGATTCGCTACTCAATCGATTCTTGCTTGTATTCGCGACAGAAAGGTCTTAAAAGAGAGAAAAAGGGCGAGTTTGCTTGTATGTCATGTAAAACATAGGCTGACTTTCATATGGGTTTTTAAAAATTAAAAATGTCACAACTTTTGTACCAAAGAAACATTCTCGGCTTATCCTTTCAAATGGGGATATTTTTGTAAGAAAGCGTTACATTAGTACAGAAATTAAAATTTAAAAAAAGATGGGGGGGGGAGGTTTTTTAAGGGACACCGATATGTAAATCTTGTTGCCACTTTAATAAGACACACAAACGACAAATGGCAGCTATTGCAGATGGGGGTCTTCTTGCAGTAACCCTTGTCTTAATAGAGGAATTAATTGGCTGCTGAAAAAATCGAACCACAAAAAAAAGACTAAATATATATAGGTTCTCAGACAAGCCCCAGACTTGATGCGGTCATCGGATGCATTGCGATATGGATGTAAAATCTAAGGTGCATATAATGGGGTAAGATTGGTGTGTGTTTACCATGGAGATGAGATTCGTTGACCTTACATAAGTCTGCACAGCTGATTCAAACTCCACACTGTATGTTTCTTAGAAAAGTGCTGCTTGCAATTTTAGCTTTTTGATTTATGTTTGTCATGCTTAAAATATTAAGTGCCGCATATTACTAATGCTGCACATTTTGATGGTTCAATAGTAAAATCATGAAATCGGCCGATTCATTGATTTTATAAGACCTTGAGGACAACTTGTCAGTAAAAAGTCTATCCCAGCCTGAGCATTTTGGAAGGTAATCAAAATTTTAGATCACTATTCCGATATAAGCATACAGGAAATTTCTATTTACTTTTTCACAATAAAATAAAAGTGATAGAAGTGTACAACAAAAAATTCTTATCTTAAAAGCAGACCTTGAATGTTTACTACTGTAAAAATGTAAAAATATGAGTAGATTAAACATTTGTGATGTGAGCAGAGTGGGAGCGTGACATGGAAAATGAGATGTGATAATTACAAATATTGGTGACTGCATAGGAACCTAAGATTTTGTCAGACATTTGTTGGATATGTTCAGTGGCGTAATTCTTAAAGACAAAAAGCATGGTCAGGGAAGGATCGTCCCAAGAGAGGGGTGAAATAGGGTTCCAAAAACGGCCAGTTTTGCATAACCCGATTTTACATTCTCAACTTCTTTTCAAGTGGGGGGGGGGGACTCTAATCCCCTTTCCCCCTATGCCACTGGATATGTTTGTTACTTATGATAATGTTAACATTTTATGATCCCATTTGATTCAATGTGAAAATTAACAAGTATATGGTCAATGGGTTTCCTGTATTTAGATATTGAAACTTATTTTGGCGAGAGAGTAGAGTCTGGATGCTTTATCAACTTGTTTTTCCTGACATGTTAGTATATGATTAGGATTCCATAGTTTTACAATATTGACATCGTCACTTTTTTTTTATTCTAGGTACGATTAGGTTTGTATTCAAGAAAATGATAAAACAATGCATGAAGTGTTGGGCGTGGTTAATTTATCCTCTGCTTCTCTCAGCATTCTTCATTCTTGTTTGCCCCCACAGTGAATTCCCACTCTGTCATCACTACAACTACCCACACCATCTAAGAACCACAAGTCTGACTGCCAAACACTACAAAATACACCCCCCAAATAACACATACACACTCCACAGGTGGGTAGGTCCTGCAGACTCTTGTCCTGGAGCCACACGTGAGCTACAATAGCCTCATCCACAAGACCGTTTCAAGAACTTGAACTGTATAAATCGATCATTAACTGACCTAGTCAATTCTTTCTGGGTAACCATATATATACTCTAAAACAGGGGGATGTATTTTATGCATGTACTAGTGAATGGAAGGTCCTGAACTGTGCCATGGGAGTTGAGACTATATTGGCTGAGTGATACCTCACACCTGTCAAGTTCAAGTACTGTTTCTCAGTCATTCACCACTGGGAGACCTTTCTTCGCCCCCTTGTCCCCCCCTCTTACCTACTGTCCCTCGAACCCCATCGGACGTCGTGGGTCTCCTGCCCAATTACAATTTTCACCCGCTGGATCCCTTCTTAAACCCCCGTTGTCCTTTTACTCGAATTCCAGGCTTTCCAGTTTGGCTCTGTCCCGTAGAAGGCTGGAAGAAGGTGTAAGAGGCCGCAGGAAGGCCCGACACCAGTCTAAGTCGAGATGGGGGTGGCGGCTCTTTCTGCTATCGGGGAGGGGCCATGAGCATGGCCACCGTGCCATAGTTATACGTTACGACCAAACCGAAATTGACAACATGAACTATAGGCTGACCCCCTTCTAGGATTAAGAGTTGGCTGAACAAATCAAGAATGGATACTGGTACAATCAAGTTTCACTCTCTAACATTAAATGAAAACTGGGTGTTTCTGTTTGAAATTTACGGTGCATTTCGTGATTCCAGACCTTCTGTCTGTTTTATTCAGTGTTCAACATCGATACTTGGGTGGTGTCTAGGAAAACATATATTCACAAAATTGGAGTTGATCCCATCTTGTGATTTTGGTGTTATAGGCATAGCTTTTTCCCACGGTCCCATAGGCAACTGTGTGCTATAATTTCTGTCCGGTTACGGACAGAAAATACAAAAATTGTAAAATTTCGCATTCTTACAGATACGGTCGAATTTGGCCGTCAGATTAGGTATAACCGTGGATTAACTCTAAGGCTACGGTTCAGATGATAAAAAATCTCATGTTTTGTAGGTAGTCGTGGGACACGAGGTTGTGGATCACGAAATGCCCCTTTGAACAATAGCACCATGTTGTGGTGAAACAACAACATACTACCAGCTCATGTATAATACCGCAACACCTTTGCTCAATCAAGAATCCAGGTATGTCTGGAGTAATATATACAAGTATACCAAAGCATAGAAACGGGCACTAAGGCCTAAGAAAAAGTTTGTCTCAGCTTCCTGCATTTTACCACATTTTTAAAGGTTTGCAAGAGAATATTTAAAAAATTTTTAAACTGTTCCAAGAAATAAAATGAAAATTTAGCCAAAAAGCAGTCAAAAAATTGTCCTAAAATGTAATGAAAAAAGAATTTCCTTCTAGCATAGCCCTCTTGACTTAAACAACAAATGCATAGTACTTAAAAGGTGCAACGAAGATTTCCCATACAAGGTGTCCCGAACAATAGTTTAAAATTCTGACTTTTGTCATTGATGTAAAGCTTTCATCAAAATACCCCACCTGAAGAACTAGCTTAAAAGTAGTTTCTTCTGTATAAATTGCAAAATTCTACTTGTCGATAGGAGCAAAAAAACTGCGCCTCGGTTTTTATATTGAATTGAGCAAATAAAAACACCTTTTATTTTCAGAAAGGAAGGGAAAATTAAAGGAAGAATCCATAGAAGGTAAAAACGTGTTCCCTTCATTTCTGTATGCATATACAAGTAAGAATTTATTGAGGGTCTATATTAACTACAAATGACACATATATGGACGACTCAAAATCTCTCATGTGCAACTTTATAAGGTTTTTGAGCTACAGGAAGCTTGAGACAAACTCTTCTTTATATGGGCCTAGCAATTGTAAATGTAAGCCTCCCAGAAATTGTCAGATTAGGATAACTTACCCAACAATGACTTACTCACAAAAACAGACATTTTGAGCATGACCTATCACAAACTGCTGCCAAAACAGTGACATGTTCAGGTTGCCAACCCTATTAGTAAATTAGCACGTACTGTAGAAAACCTTTCACATAAAAACACAACAGCAAAAAGTTTCTACTTTGAAGAGAAAATTGTGAGATTGGAAAGCATATTTATTTATTAAATTCAGTCCCAAACCATTTTAAGTGCGAACATGACATTCCATAACAGTCCTGAAAGTGTTGATTTAAGCTTATTTTGCTTTTTCTGCCTCGTATTACAACCATGTACATATAGTACAACCCGCAAGCGAACTTTTTTGGTAGGAGGAAATTACTCTCCCAAACGAGAGCAATCAGGATCTGTGGCTTACTCCAGAGGTGGGGCGTTGAGTTGTGCAATTAGGTGAAACAAACCAATTAATGACAATTTCCCATATCCTAACGTCCTTAACTGCATTTTTTTTCCACTTTTCAAAAATCACGGCTTGGACCCGTTTTTGTGTTTTTTGGGGAAATTGCCATTGGCCCCTAAGATCTTAACAAGAAAAAATAACGCTACCGAACCTTTTTTTTTGCGGTGGATCGTCCAGGTATGTAGTCTTTTTTCCGAAAAGGATGTTTTTGGGATATAGGCCTATAGCCAGTGAAATTTGTTCATTGTAAGCCAAACAAAAAAAATCAAGTTTGGTCCCAGTAGTAGTCTCAAAAACATACAATGTAAAATGCAAATCACTTTTATTTTTATTTGAAAAAAAAAATTGGAAAAGGGCTTCCAGAAATTGCTCAATTGGGCTAATGGCAAGTCAAGACAGTTGCAAATCATACTGGATTGTCACTTATGGATTTTATAAAACAAAAATATTGATTTTGTGGACACTTGGATATCTTATAAAATTGAAACATTCTTATCATCTGTTTTTGTCTTAACAGCAAATCTCCTCGTAATAAAAGAAACAACAGGCAAGCGGAAAATAAGCAGGTGCAAATGGCAAAATCGCAACAATTGAAGGGGCTGTTTGGCCAGTGCGCATACTGAAGGGGGGCTACTACTGGCCAACGACAAACGTATGAGCGTGGGGGGAACAGCGGGGAAACCAATGGTCAAGCTGGACGGAAGGGACGGTGAAACCTCAGCTAATTGGTGATCCGTCATATCCATTGTGCTCGGTGCGCTACGCAACCATCACACGTAACTTAGACCATGAATAAGGATCCAATGCAGTTAGCGTGATATGCAAGTTCGTGCTGACTACCCCCACCCTCAACCATCAACTCCATCACACTATGGAATACTGACTTTGTCCTTGTCAACCACTGATTTCAGTATGCATCACCAGGGCAGCAAAACGCTACAAGACAACGATAGGTTAAAAACCTAATTTTTGCACATTTATTGCTTAGTTACGTGGTATATCAGGGATTTAACAGTAAAAATATAGATGACAAAACTTGAGGATTAGGAAGAGCTTGTGTATGGCCCAGGCCAGGGAGATTCGTAACAGAATATATTTACAGTACCATTAACTGCTGTTGTCTCAACTTTAATTACAAGTCTTTGCAGAACAAATGATTTTCTCCATTTGGACATCTTCCCCAATTTTTTCAATTTCCAGAAATTGAAGTAAAACTACATCCTCTGTTGACCTATATATATGTTCAAAATGTCAAGTTATTAACCCTGATCTATGTTATAAAGCTAAATTGCATTTAAACAATAGACCATTCCCCTTCCGGTTCAGCACCCACTCACCACCAAATCACCATTTAATAAAGGAAAACCTTCCCACCTGTCAACACAAGTATTATTCACTGAGCTGTCAAACCAAAGTACTTTTTTTTTCATTTTTGGTCTTTCCTGGCTTTCTTTATACTCGATAGCGGCGTCCTGATATGTTACCCTGTACCATTTTTGCGGATGTGAAAAATTCAATGACGCAGGATACATTCTGTAATCATGTTATTGTGGGGTATGTCAAGGCTGAAATACACTATTGTGCGTTTTCCATACATGAATGACATTGTATGTAGTGGCAGGTGAGGTTAATATGCCCGGAGTGTCCCTCCAAATATCCGGTGTGGCACGTGCATTTGAATTCTTTCATTTTCCCTCTCCGACTTGAATTAATAGGTCCAAAACTAAAAACTTAGAGAAAAAGGTAAAGCCCGTGACAACTATCACACGAAATCGACTATAAATAAACCTGTCCGTGGGGGGACTTGATTTGAGGGCCCAAAAAATGGGGTCCTCCCAACTGGGTTGTCAGAATTTAAGAAAATAAGCTGAGATCTCCCTCAATTCCCGCTACTTTTTGAGGGGTTTTGAGAAAATTTGGTAGAATGTGGCTTTTGGACCTGAAAAGTAGGGTCTCTGGAATGGTCCTAAATGGGGGTCACTGGACTGAAAAATAGCCTGAAATGAGGGGCCGTATAAGTGGTAACATACCATACTTCCCCCCAAGGTTAGAACTCCCCCAACCTGTACATTTGTTTTGCTGCATACCCACATTTTGAACATTTTTATAATTTTTCTGTAACAATTTTTTACCATTAACATTAATTTCCAATTCACACACTCAAGCACATGCACACATGCAAACACACACACACACACAAATGTACACATACACAAAGTTCATAATATATGAAGTGGCATTCAAAGGAAAAAAGAATAATTTTTTTAGATTGTCCTACAAAGAAAACTTCTAAATTTAAGAGGTAACATACCCCATGTGTGAACAAAATCATGTTATTGCAATACCTATACCTAGTGTAAAATTACTAGTGCATTGCTATATGAAAGAACTGCAGAGTGTCATGGTCACTCTAGCCAAAACCTAAACATCCACCTACACATAAGCACATGTGGTGTATAACTAATTACTGACCTTGATGTCCAAACATGTTCCCTGTTTCTTGGTAGAGACCTTACTAACATGCATGCAAAGAGTGCCAACAACTAACAGTGAACAAGAGTATTGAATATATTTTAGTCTAACAAGAAATGTGTTACAAGTGTTACCAGTGTAACACTTCTGTGCGTTTCTTGATAGTTATTCCCTGTTTCTTGCGTGTTTAAGTGGGTATTCCAGGGGGGTGGAGTGTTTTTTGGGCCCTATGAAGGACGGCTTGTGGCTCAACTCCGCCATATAACGTTTTTTGTTTTCATACTGTGAGTAATGGGAAATACAGTTTGATGAACATATTGATCTATCACCAGCACTCTCTTATAGACTTACTTTGTAAGCCAAAAACTAAATATCAGAAAATTTGCTGAAAGGGACCGATCAATGTTGATGTGTATAGAAGATAATCGGTGTATGAAACAAAGTGTGAACTCTCCTCAACTCAATTCATGTAACTTGAGATATATAGCCCAATTGACATGGACTTTCTATACATATACAAAGTTATTGGCCTTGTATCGTGGTGCAACAGCCTTGCACAGTGTGGCCATAATAAACTGGTGCTAAATACATGCTGATTTTTCATTACAATTCCCCAAGATGTAACCTGTGAGCTTTGAGTTTGCTCAAAAATTTTGGATATTCCTTTGTAAAAATCCCATAAATGAAAAATGTTGTAACAGTTCATATTCCGTTTTGACTACCATACCTACACCGGGGCATAACCCCATAATTCTCTGATCTTCCACAAGTGAACGGAATCATCTATACTTTACCCAATGGCTGCATCCTGCCTGACATTCAACACTTAAGGCCAAACACCCAATGAGAGATTTTTGATACTTCATCAAATTAAGCATATTTCCACAGCAATAATCCAACACAACTGTCTACCCTACTAAGAACACACTCAACTCTTATCACAAGTCCCCCCCCCCCCCCCTAATATCAGTACCCCTAGCCTCTGACAGTTCAGAGGTCACACCAAATTCAATTTATTCTGTAAATATTTTACAGTCCCACAATAACCCGTACTTTAGCAAGTCACATCCAAATTCAATTTTGATAAATTTGGTCATCAAATTCAATCCTAACATCACTTTTAGGTACGTGCTTTTAAACAAGTGGAAAACAAGTATATTACGTATTAGCCCATCAAAGAAGTACCGCAAATTGAGCGCTCACAATGCCACGCCACAGCATGGTCAAACAGCCACTTATTTGATCACATTCTTGCTTATTAAATTCTGACCACTATTGTCAGCTGAGATTTCCCACCAGAGTTTAAGTAAAACATGCCCAGTGGTGGACTCTAGTTTGGAATATAAATTTAATATAACTTACTCAGAGACTGAGATAAAGAAATGACAGTAAATGAATGGGGGTACTCATGATTCTAAAACACTCTTAACCTTGAGCCCCAACTTACTTTAGAAATTTGAGTGTTTATGCTTATCAATTAACATTAAAAACAATTTGGTTCAAACCCTTATATTCCAACTTGAATCTTCTCTACAAGACATTCAGAACTTTGTACCAATTTATGATTTCTGTTGGCTTCAATTTTTGCTATTTTTTCAACTCCACAACAGTTTTACACCAGCTTTCTTTGCTTCCAACTTTGGGTCACTGCAGTTTTTCTACATCTCTTAACATGAAAGAGTGAAAATCCTCTGAATTTCGAGTTATTGTAAATAACACTAATCGAGTGGCTTTTACTCTAAAAGGCGAGAAATGCAACCTGACACCTTCACTCGCGGTTAACAGAGGTCACTCTACCATGGCTCAATATGCCACTCTTCTTCGGAGTAAGGCCCACTCTGAACTCTTATCGACCGGGGGTTTTAACCTCTAAAGAGTGAGAAAATGCTCCCTTTTCCGGAAAGTGAACTAATAGCCAATCGCCGCAAATCGCGTGATTATTCTTGAACAACATGGCGGACGAGTTGTGAGGACCGTCAGCAAACGGTTGAACGAAGTTTGAAATAGTGAAGAATCATAGAATATCTTCACGGTGAGTAGATTGAATATGTCGGTCACAGTCACTAGATTTACGGACAAAGTGTGGAGAAGCATTAAATGTTATTTCTGTTTATCACTCGTACATACGGGACTAGTCTGCGCCAGGCTCCACGGCCAGGCTAGGCTTACACATTGTACGAACGCACAATCATGCATGCAACGGGCATGCATACCTGATCCTAAACGTCCCGGCTGCCACATCATGCATGTCTCACTGAAATCATGCCAATGATGCGCCACAATATTCATTCGCACGATGCTATGAATTATGACCTACACATACAATTATACTCACCAAACAAACAAAATTCCTAAAGAATCAAAACTCTTATAAGAGTGATAGTTCACTCTAAAAAGGGAGTTATCGTTCACTCTTCCTAGAGTTATTTTGTTTCAATCTTTATTTTGAGGGGATCTCACTCTAAAAGATTCTTCACTCAGCTGTCTCTTTTTTCGAGTGAGATTTCACTCTTTAGAGTGGTTTTTCACTCCCTTTCGTTTTTAAGAGAGTACAATTTAAGTTTCAACCCTATCTAAATCCTATACTGAGCACTATACCTCTTCCTCAAAATCTCTGATTGGTTCATATGTGTGATATTACAGGTTACCAACCTCTGCGCACAATCAAAACTGACCTATCTTTATGCAAATCTGAGCTTCTTACCATATTTCTGATGGCTTAATACACCATACAACGATAGGAACAACCAATCAGATCGTGGATAGTGACTATGGGTTAATAAGAGGAAGACATTCTTGTCTGGAGAAAACCATGCTCCCAGGTTTCTCTACACAACATTGCAATAACAAATACATCAGTAGATCTTGGAAGGGTTTGTATTTTCAATCTCAAAATAAGTCTTAATCCTTGGCTTTATGTTTAATCTGCCCTTGGATAACCCAGTGTTAATATCGGAAAAATGGGGACAGATTATTTTGGACGTAATGAAAATGAAAATAGGGTTCCCAAAGGGTAAATCTCACCCATCTAATCATCGGTTACTAAGGGATACCTGCTTTCACAAACCTCAAGGCATCCCCCCTTTAATCTTACATTGACAAGCATTTAGTACTAAGCTCTTTCAGGGTTTTATGTACATTTTGATTAGGAAATCGCCCTATTTTGCAGGAAGCAAATTGGCAAAACCACAACACTGCTTCATGGAGTGAGAAACCACTTTCCACTACTTGGTACGCTATAGGGTCACTATAGATGGACATGACCTTTGAATAAGTTCATTGAGATAACACTAGAGGAGACCAAGGCAAATGCAAGCCTATGGTTAAACATACTATGGTAGCTATAGTGTGTTCAATATAAGATAAAACCTGACTTTGACTAAGTACATTGAGAAAACACTATAGAGACGCTCAAGGTCGTCATCGTAACAAACTAAAGAGACAAGACTTGTTTGCCCTGAAAACTGCAAAAAAAAACCACTTCCATTTGTCTCTGCAATTCCAGAAAATGATGGGAAAGGACAGAATTCTGTAGAACTGGCAGTAGTTGCAGACAAACAATTGCATTCACAATTTCACTACCTAACCCCGGTCAGTCTTTAAGGACTCTCCCTCCCTTTTCCAGTGCCTCTGCAACTGTAAAGCCACAAATAACTTCTTGGACAAGAAGACTTGTAGCAATGGCTAGGACACATCAACACATTCATGTTAAATTTGCGCATTAAGGCCACCTTATATACACAACAGGCAACTAAAGGGCTGCACACCTATGTAGCATCTTCACTTTTGGATGCCTCAGTACACATTTGCAAATCACAAAACACTGTTGAAAGAAATTTCCACTTTGCCGTTGCCAACTGTCAGCGTGTTGAATTTCAATTGTAAAAAATAAATGGAAACAGGCCTTAGGCTTATTCTTCACCCAATCGTGCCTCACAATGAGAAGATTTGGAATAGACATTTGTTAAATAATACAAATTCTATAGAAATGCAAAGTTTTATCTTCACTTCACTTTTTAGTACAGAGTTTTTTATTGCCTGACTGGTCGCACACCTGCTTGCAAAAATTTGACTAATTCCAACCATGCTTCCACTCAATCAAGTTCCCTACTTGATCAAGGTAAATGTCTATGTCCCACTCCCAGCCAAGATTTGCCCCAGAACATGATGAAAATATCCTCTTTTTATCAAAATCAAGCTCAATCCTGCCTCAGAAAGCATTGTACCCTCAAATTTTGGCCCTCACAAAACAATTTCTATTTCCAACAATCCCCTCCCCCTAAAAAGGGCTATCCCTTCCCCATTTCCGTGGATCCTTATACAGGCATTAAACACCTGTACTCTGCAAGGATTCACTCAAAATCTTGATGAATCTTACAACATATTACCACCGTATTCGACCTTTAGCACCTCCCCAAATAAGTGCCCCCTTCAAAATGTTACAAGTGACTATTATGCAAGTGCCCCTTATCAGTGTTTGCGTGTATAACTAAATTTGTTACAATATGGAAATAAAAATTAACATATTTTCCTGATTAGGATGATATTTTTACTCAGATGTTCAATTGATCATTTTAAAAGCACCCCCCTGGAAATGTCCGATTTAAGTGCCCAGGGCACATCTGGATGAATTAGGTTATTTTCAGTAGTGAAGATTGCACAAAAAAATAGATATATAAATTATGCCAAAATATCACTTTTTAAAAATATTGACGTTTTGGCTGTGCGGGTTTGGTGTAGCAGTCATCCACTGTCTTCCACAAATACGACATGGATTGGGATTCATTGTGGAGCCAATGATCACCCATTAAATTTGCATTTCCTCTGAAAACAGGTGGTTTCTATAATGGGATTTCTTTCCATGAAGTAGTTCCTCCTCATTGGGTTTGATTGTTTGTGGTTGTTGCAGCCTCAAGCACTCTACAGCATGCCTTAAAGGTGCATTTCGTGCTTTCAAAACTTTTGTTTTATTTATTGTTCCCTAGATATCCATGAGAAAAAATCCTTATTCACATAAAATTTAGTTGATTCCGATCTTGCGGTTTTGCGTATGTGCAATTGCTTGTTCCACACGTCGCATAGCACATCGTGCTGTAATTTCTGTCCGTTTACGGACAGACAACAAATTGCAATTTCTTACACTTTAACAGATACGAACGAATTTGCATGCAAGATTATGTATATGAGGAGTTACTAATGCTAGCGGTTCAGATGACATAAAAATCCTTAACTTTTTTTAGGTAAGGTCGGGGATGACGATGTTGTGGATCACAAAATGCCCCTTTAAGCACTTGGTGAATATTCATATTTAGAAAGATTTAAATATTTTTAAATGTATTATTCTTAGTCATGTTGAACATCTGAAAATGATGGCCTCATTATACCTGTAGTACTTCCACTGATTATGTAGAGCGGTTCCCTTATTATTCCATCAGTTCAGTATTAACAACCTTATGATTCCAAAAGATGAGGAATTATCAGATTTTGTTCTTGGGTGATTGTCCTCTCACTGACTTCTACGATAAATATTTTTATGACTATAATTTTTTTACACTTTAAATTCTGAACCACCTTCCTCAAATCGCATTATCCTCTGAAGACATTTCCCTAACGTACACAAACCACCCAAAACATGGTAAACATCTGAGCGCATCAACAATTTTGATTTATTTCATGAATTTTGCTTTGGAACTATTTTGGTGAAAATTAAAATGATGTCTAACATAACAACCCTTCATTCAACGTAGCCCGGGCTTCCTCATTGAGCTAAACCTTCTACCCTCCCTGCCTCATGCATTCACATTTCACACCACAAGCAACACAGCTACTGCATGAGTGCAATTTAACCACCAACCTTGGCAAGGTCTATGACTTTAACATTTTCAACGGTGCATGTCATGATCCATCACTTTGTTTCTGGTTCACTGGATATTTCTAAGAAAACTGTTACTCCAAATAGTGTATTTATTCTTGTTCTTGAATTTGGTGTTATGAGCCAATGTTTTGTATAACACTGTCCCATGGACCTGTGTTGAAATTTATGTTCATTTATGGATGAATGATACACACACTTGTATTTCTTGAAGATACAGTTGATGTCCAAATCAGATTAGGCAGCTGAGGCTGTGGTTTCAATGATAAAAAATTTTCAGTCAGTTGAGGGGCAAGCGTAGAATCATAAATTTCCCTTCAACACAAAGTTTTGTTGGGCTGATAACCACCTTTGTCATTTTGGACTGGTGAGTGCATTCACAGACGCTTGAAATATCAATTCCTTTGTTGTGGGTTTGAACCTCACTCAAGGCACAATTTTTTGATTCCTTTGGGTCCTAACAATTAACTCTTTCCTGTACTCACACTTAGACATAAGTAAATGAAACATTTCCCCCTCAACTACCATTGGAAAAAGCTCGAACTGCCATGATAAAAATGAAGAGGCTTCCAGCACGAGACCCTCTCCCCCACCCACCCCCGTGCCGTGTGGCTGCTACACAGCCATTCTCTCACAAATCTCATCCTTCTCTCTGGCACCCCTCCAGTCAGGGCAAGATTCTGCCCGGTTGGAGATTGTAATAATATGTGACTAGCTAAACCCTATGAGATTAGCCCAACTGGTTATGGCCCTGAACCATGTTGAGGGCAAGAATCTCAATGAACTGTGCCCTTTATAAAGCTCTTCTTCTAGCTCATGATTTCACACCACCACCCCAAACTGGCCCAAACATGATCTTCACATCCTTCACCAACTACATCAGTCCACATCTTTATAGATAGTTTTGAGATAGTTATCCTGGGATCCGTTCCCTAAACTTGTGCGTACCCTACGTGTATACTAACTCATGCGTATGTCCTACATAACAGATCTTTTCATCCAGTTACACAGTGCTTTATTGACATATTGGTCCACTCAATGACATGATGTATTATGCACATAGATTTACAATTGAGTTTCGGGAGCGGACCCCTGAGCTTAAAGGTCGGTGACCGATCAACAGCCTAGTTAGTCCAAAGCCCAGTTTCTGTACGGTCCCTTAAAATTCGATTGTTGCCCCACCCACCTGGTGATTAATTTTTCCCAATGTATCACCTTGAAGGGGCTGTCCCCCTGACCTAGGATTAGGTACGTTTCCGCCCGAAAAGTTGCACATTAGCGCGGGTACTTGCCCTATTTCAAAATGGCCACCATTTTTTATAGGAAAACTGCTATTGTATTTTCATTATGATAGGAATTTTATCCAGGACCTACAACAAACGAAATAAATTCTACCTTCCTGAAGTGGGCTTAAGGGTCGTGTCAACCCTGGTGCTTTTTGTTTTTACAAACACGATTGTTCTTTTCTGATTTTTGCACCATTTTAAACACAAACTGTGTTCTATATAGTTACCACTACCAACAAAGTTTATCCACTGCAGACAATCTTGAGGCTGTATTTTTTGCCGATTAAAACAGCTTTTTGACATTTAAAGCCACAAAAACCGCTTGGTCCAAATTGGCCGGGAATTTAAGCACATTTCACGCCGTCAGGGCTAAGGCGCACATCGCGTCGCGCGGTGAAATTTTTGCTGCGTAACGAAGCGTGCGCATGTTTTATTGTACTTTGCGCGAACGCATCTTGTAAAAACGCAAAATAATATTTTGAAATGTAAACAAAGCGCTAATTTTAGGACACAAGATGAAATTTCCATTTCTTCTAATTTCTGGAGTTAGAGACAAAATATGTTTGATTCAATAGGTGCATAAAGGTGTATTTTGATCATTGCACAACATCACTAAATTGAGAAGTTCAAAGATAAGTTATTTTGAGAAAGAGAACAGCTTGAAATGGCGTGAAAAGTCCTGTTTTACTAAAACATGGATTTTTCTATGTTCAATTTTCCGCAAAATTTGGCAAATTTTCAGACAAGATAACTCAAAAATACCGAAGTAAAAGGTAAGGTTTTAACTTTCCTACGATAGCAATTGGTCTTCTCCAGGGACCTTTTTTCTTTCTCAATTTTTCATTTTTCGACTTCTAACTAAAAGATATTCTCCAATATTCTCAGCAATTTTGGAAAAGAAAAGAAAAATCACACACTTTTTTTGACATTTTTCCTTATATTTCGAAAAGTAAGCCTATTTTTAAAAAATGAAAAACCGTCCCCCCTAGACAAATTTGTCTTGTTTCTAAAAAATACATAAGAAAATCATGAAAATTCAAATGGTTTTTGTTATGCTGTCTGAAAATTTTGGGGCAAAATCGTGTTTTTTTAGTATTTTTCTCCAAATACGGAAAGTTTTGCATTAATCTGAATGCCATCATCGGGTTCCTCGTCCAATTTTCTTTCTAGAAATGTATACTTTTATATACAATAATCAAATATTTGCAAATTACATAAAAATAGATACTCGGAAACTCAAGGTTTCACACTGCCCTTAAACATTTATGTGTCAAATGGCCACTGGTAGGAGGCATGCTTTTGTTAAATGTACTAAAATTGGCCAAAAGATGGGTAAGAATGGCCAGTAATATTTTTGAGAGCACCAAAAAGAGATTTAATGACTTTGTTATTGCGGGATGTGATCATAACCATGATGGCTGCGATTATACCCGCTCCGGGGACATAAATCAGAGGTAAACACCCGCACATCTTTTCGACATCATAAGAACCATAACGAAAACTATTGATAACATTTTCCGCAATTTTCTGTCATACTTCTGGATATAAATTGGCAGACCACTCAACACTAATGACGCTGGGAGGAAGCCATCTATGGCAGTAGAGAGAGAGAGAGAAGGAGCCTGTGGTACAATTCAGAAACAAAGATAGCACTTGATGTGCTTAGACTTAGGTCACCATATTTAAAAAAATTTAACATCCTTCTACATATAAAAAATGTTTTCACTTCTTCTAGCATCTGTTTTTTTTTACTTGGAAACATCTATGACGTCGTTGAGTAGTCTTAATACGTCCACACCCATTTATTAGGATTTTATTGTATCAGGTTGTCTTCCTATTAACTAATTATAAAGTCAGTTTAACTACGGTTATATGGCCCAAGTGGTAACCAGCTATAGTAACGGCATACTCTAGGACAAGTCAATACCCCCACTTTAATAATTTTTTACATCTGGATGATTTAAGGTCATTTCATTAAAGAAATGTTGTTTAATAACATCAAAAAGATGGGTAGGGCTGCTTTTCTTTCTAATTTACGTACAGTAGAGCGAATATCATCACCGCTATTGTTTAAAAAAAGCCTGTACGTAATATAAATGCCATAAAACTTTTTGGAGCTCCCAAAATAACACACGGGTTCTATTTCAACATTTGCCATTTTAAGTTTATTTAACAAAATAGCCTCCTTGACTGGCCCAGCCATCTTGAACGCCTAGATGTTTAAGCCCCCTTCCGGCAGTTGAAAAGAAAGAAAACTTGGGTTTCGTTTATTCGTGGATAAATTTCTACTAGAATGAAATTATATGGCGGTTTTTACATAAAATAAATAGCGGCCATTTTGAAATTGGCAGAACATGCTAACGTGCACTTTTCCCGGGGCAGAAACATACCTAATCCTAGTCAGGGGGACATCCCTTTCAAGATAATAAATGGGAAATTTAATCACTATTTTAGTGCCAACGAACGGAAAATCTGATGATGGCAGCTTCTGGCTAAGTCCCCACAATGTCTCTTTTATTGGGTAATAGTTGTTGGTGGGGATTAGCAAGAAACTGCAAAGAAACTTCAAAAAAACAATGTTCAGCGTACATCCCGCAGATTGATTTTCAGGGAAGAACGCAAGTTTGCCTCCATATCACTTCTGAACTGGTAGATGAACTTCACTGGCTCCCCATCAAACAGTGGCATTGATTACAAAATTCTCACACTCGTGTACAAAGCACTTCACGGACAGGCTCATCTGATATCATCGATATGCTTCAAGTTCGGGTAAACCAACAGGCAGCTTCGATCATCATCCTCCGATGGTTACTTTTCTTGTTGAGTCCAAGAACCGGTGTGTGTTCTTTGGGACGTTCCTTTGCTGCCTAGTGCTCCAAATTATGGAAATGACTTCCCCCTACCTGGCCAATTAAAAACATTGTACTTTTGACTGTTTAAAGAAAGCTCCTGAAGAGCCATCTATTTCAGGATGCCTATCAGCAGTACTTTTTTTGAGCTTGAGCGGCTGTTGAACATTTTTTAATGTATTTGTCGCTGACAATAATTTTTTCTGATTGATTGTGATTGATGATTAAATTGAGATTTCGGTATCCGGAACTAAAGTTATTTTTTTCATTGACCCCCAGCATAATTTAAGATTCAAACAGTGTTTCCTTTTGATGTTAAACCAAAACACCCCCTAAAAGTTGTCATCTACACCTAAGCTCACACACCCTCCCTCAATTGGTAATTGCTTCTCAAAGGGGCCTATATCCAAATGGCTGGACTCATAAGTGGACTGTGTAACTCAAAATTTGTATCAGATGTTTTTAAGGTGATATACTAGGGCAGTTAACATCTTATGAAAAATTGGATGCATGATCGGTCAGTCCCCCCCCCCCCCACCTTTAATCGGTGCCCTACAACCATAGTCATGCTGGCAACAGGTCGGTACACATAATACATTGCCTCAGTCACTGAACCTAGGCTTGATTCCTGCATTCACAGTATGCAAACTGTTAACAGAAGTTAGACTCAGCCTTGGGCGGGTTTAAGAGAAATTAAAATTGCTAGCTCGCCAGTTTCCGAGCCAGTCTCAGCTACCCAGTATCAGTTTCAAATGCGTTGTATACCCCCGTGGAAAAATGCGTTCAAATTCCTGCCAGCTGGTCTAAATAGCCATGGCCAATGACTTCATGGTCGTTCCTCCAGGTATTATTGACGAGGAGTGAGATTTGCACACGGAGGATGACAAAGGGTTATCTATACAGGTTCTTAGAGGAAGTTATTGAGGGGCGGGCATACTGAAGAAGGGTGCCATAGTCAAATGCCCGAGAAGAATTCTTATGTGTTCACTGATGGACATTTTACTAACAAGGCCACAAATAAATTACCAGAGATTGAGTTGCATGTACTATGAGTGGCCAGCTTCTCAACTCGACCATCATTTTAAAGACACAAACTTTGCACGTTCACAGTAAATTGTAATGCAACATTTGAAGGATGAAAGTGTTTGGCAGCCATCCTCTTCAACTAGTTATCGTGTCAAAATTTAAGTATGGTATTGACCTATCTAGGCAAAGCAGATGAACAAAGAGAGTGGAAAAAATGTAAATTCCTGGGAACCCATTTTCTTGCTTGCTGATTTTCTAAGGCGGGTGTTGATAAAAAGAGTCAAAATGTTTTAAAATTAGCAGGAATAGATTAAAATGAGAAGGAGAAGTCTGTAGAAGTATTTCTTGCAACTGGACAATTAATGGAACAGGAGAAAACAAAAAAAACCGGGCATTTTTCGAAATAGATATGAATCTCCATTCAATTAAGTGTTGCACCAAGTGTCCGTACGGACAGCAAAGACTAAAATCTACGATTCTGTCCTTATTACATTGCCTTCAGTCTTACTCTCTTAAAATGAAAGATGAAAAAAATCACTCTGAATTTCGAGTTATTTATTTTAAAATTAACTCTAATCGAGTGGATCTTTAGCTCTAAAGAGCGAGAAAATGCAACCCGACATCTTCACTCGCGGTTAACAGAGCTAAATCTCTTACAGAAGTGGCTCAAAATGCCACTCTCCTTCAGATGAAGCCCACTCTGAACTTTTATCGACCGGGTTTTAGCTCTAAACGAGTGAGAAAATGCTCACTCTTTTTTTTCGGAAGTGAAACTAATAGCATCAGAAACGCCGCAAATCGCGTGATTATTTTCGAAAAACATGGCGGACGAGTTAAGTGAGACCGTCAGCCAAACGGTGAACGAATGTTGAAATTAGTGAAGAAATCATAGATATCCTTAACGGTGTGAGTATCATTAGTATGTGTCTGGTCAAGTTCATAGCATTCAGAAAAAGTGTGGAGACGCATTCAAATTTTATTTACTGTATTATCACTCGTAAATAAGGTAGTCTGCGCCAGGATCCAGGCCAGGCTAGGCTTACACATTACGAAACGCACAATCATGCATTGGTAACGGGCATGCATACCGTGATCATACACGTCAACAGCCACAATCATGCATGTCTCCCTGAATCATGCCAATGATAGCGCCACAATATTCATTCATGTCACGATGCTTTGAATTATGACCTACACAATTTACAATATACTCACCAAAACAAACAAAATTCCCTAAAGAATCACAACTCTATAGAAGAGTGGCTAGTTCACTCTAAAAAGGAGTTATCATTTCACTCTTTCCTTAGGTTATTTTGTTCACTCGGTAGTTTGAGTGGATCTCACTCAAAAAGAACTGCGTCACTCAGCTGGCTCTTTTTTGGAGTGAGATTCACTCTTTTAGAGTGGTTTCTTCACTCTTTAGTTTTAAGAGAGTACGCATGGTGGATATGTGTAGGGACACCTATATTTGTTACGAGCATGCAAAGATTTGATTTGATCATTTTTGATTTTCTGATTTTAGCAAACACTGATAGTGCATTTAAAAATCCAAGATTACACAGCAGTGCAGGGGGGAAGGTGGTAGATCCCCTTACCAAGAAACAATTTTGGTGATATCAAATACCAAAATCTGCTTTATAAAGTTGTTCTAGAAGCATTCATTAATTAAAAAGACCCATTTTGGTCTAATTACACCCCCCGATTTCCATAAGCCAGTGAAGGCTATATTTCCTGAGAATGGGCTTCCCAGATTTGTGACTTTTCCAGGTCTGGTACCGGCGATCCTCCCTAAATAATCTGGAGCGTAAAGGAAGCCACCTACATTCATAACATGACTAAGTGGCAGGCCCTACATTAGACGTGTAAAAAGTCCAAAAATATTGGAAATTTTACAGCAAAATACCATTAAAAATTGAAAGGAGAGTATTGATGTAGTCCCTACAAATCAGGATAAATGAGAAAAATAGCAAACTTTCTAAATTTTGACAATTTGGGGTAAAATCTGAGGTCTTTGAGCTGAGGCAATCAGTGATCGGGCCACGGACCTTTAACTTTAAATTTATATGCTATGATCAGACAAGCAAGTGCTTATGCCAGTTACCATATTCTTTAAGGTGTACCAAGTACCATTGAGATGAGATTTGGG
This sequence comes from Ophioderma brevispina, assembly GCA_023653785.1. Taxonomy (NCBI): domain Eukaryota; kingdom Metazoa; phylum Echinodermata; class Ophiuroidea; order Amphilepidida; family Ophiodermatidae; genus Ophioderma; species Ophioderma brevispina. The sequence continues at coordinate 23,570 of JAMKCH010003930.1, forward strand.
CAAGGTTGCTGTCAAGATTTTAAAAACTGAAGGAAAAACATGTTAGACCTATAAATGCCAAACATTACAACTGAAACTTTGAAGGATTAGGTTGTTTACTCATTGTTATGATGAGATATCATATTTGAATCACATCATCTGTCAGTCAGATACAGAACTACACAAATGTTAAAAGCTTTCATGCCAGCTGTTTACCCTAGGTCAAATGTCAAACAATTTTTGTGTATGATTGTCTTTAGGACCACTCTGATATACCATGAAATAAGAGGCAATTATTTTTTGTAATTGTTTTCCTGAAATTTACAGCCTCCAAATGCATTCTTCCGCGTGGCAGAGATGTGAGAACGAGAGCATCAACGATGCGGTAACCCTTGCTACAATTTATAGCAGATGGCAGCAGAAGCTTAGAGGGGGCAAAAATGACATGATTAACTCATGTGGTAAAAGAAATTAATGCAAAAAACCTGTTTTTCCCCTTTAGCACTTAAGTGTTAATAAACCGATGTAAAACCGATTGTAGGGAAGCATCTATTTTTTTCATAGGAACAAAAAACACTGCTAATTAGGGCCTATTTCTCCTACCAAATTTGAAATTGTTGCGAAACAAAATCCAGAAAGAAATCACAGGGCATAAAATCATGCACGCACCGACGAATAGATTGCCCTGGGCGACTCTAATAATCGGCTTACTGTATTTTGCGAAACAAAAACAAACAAACAGAACCCCCATAGGTTTACACGTTTATTCCGTTTAGAATGTTGTGTATAAAGCGTCGTAATCAATGGGATTTTTGTTTCATTTGTTCGCCAAATACAGTAAGGCCAAGTAATCATTCCAGTGGTGATGCATCACAAAACTAGGCCCACGGTTGCGTGCCTCTCACTTGAGAAACTGGAAAAGGAGGATGAATTGAAGTTGTTTAGGGTTTTATCGGCCGCGGGTCATCAATGGAAATAAAATTGGATGGATTTGAGCACAATACTTCCATGGGCGAGCAGCTATGAGTTTTAAAAACTCATAGGGAGACCAAGACTGGGAGTATTGCAAAAAAAAACGATCAAATTTTATCATTATTTTGTTTTCAGAATTCTTGTGTCCTTTATTACTATACAATTAAATTTTAAGAATGTAAATATGTACAGCCACAAACTAGGAACCAGGCACCTGACACAGGACACCAGAACATGAGTCCTGGCACCAGACAACTGGCTCCAGACACTTAAAACACATAAAACATGACACCAGAATCCTACAGCCAACATCTGAATCTTAACTTCAACACCCAACATGGACACCTGGCACATCAACATGACACTAATCACCATGACCCCCAACCAAAACACCTGACACTCACATGACACCAGTCTCTGGACACCCAACATGATGCCTGACACTTGACACCCAACATGACACACATAACCTGACACCCAACATGACACTCGTCACCTGACAACCAACATGACACCCCATAACCGGACATCCCATAAACCTGACACCCAAACAATGGACACCATAACGAACCCAACATGACACCCATCACCTGACAATCAACATGAAAACCATACTGACACCCACAAACATGACACCGGTCACGAACCAACATTACACCTGACACCCATCACCTGACACCCAAACATGGAACCCATCACCCTTAACTGTTAACTTTACACCACAACATGAAAACCGTCACCTGACACCCAACATGGACACTCAAAACATGACACCGTCACTGAAACCTTAACTTCTAACCCCCAACATGACACCATCACCTGACACCCACAGGGACCCTCAACATGACACCGTCACCTCACACCCAACATGGACAAATGACCTGACACCCAAAATGGGGAAAAACTCAACCTGACACCGTCACCTGACAACCCAACATGACACCCAGCACCTGACACCCAACATGGCACCCAGCACTGACACCCAACATTGACACCCAACACTAACACCCATCAACCGGACACCCAACAGCGACACCCATTCACCTGACCCCAACATGACCTGTCATCTTAAACATTAACAGCCATTATTGACACCAACACTGACACTCAAACATTTGACACTCAAAACCACTGATCATGACATGACACAGCCACATGACACCCAACATATCACAGACGACATCTGGCACCCAACATTTGACAACCAACAAATGACACCCCACCATGACATCCACACATCTACACAGCATCTGACACCTGACATCCAACACCCAACAATTTGTCACCTGAACCCAAGATTGACACATCAACACCGGGCCACCTGACCACCTTCTCTGACACCCCCCCCCCCCCCCCCAACATTCTGACACCCAAAACTGGCACCAAATGTCTACACTTAACCTGACACCAAACCCCCGACACATAACCTGCCCCCAAAATCTAATTGATGACATATAGGCCTTACACCACCTTATTCTCCATCTGACACCGGTCATAATCAGCACCAGGGAAACTACTAACACAAGACAGACCAAAAAACTCATATGAAAACCTCCCCCTCCAAGAAATGAAACATCCCTAAACTAGTCAACCAATCATTAGGCCTCCCTCGCAAACTGTCCAAATAATCAAAAATAATTAGACAGCGCAATACTGGCCAGGCGGTGACAGCGCCAATCAATGTTGTACCTGGCTATTTTAACCATGTTACAAAGATACAGGATGGCGATGCTGAAAACAACATGTTTTTTTTAAAATTGTGCTCTAAAATGATAAATAAACAAATTTGGTTTTATTATGTTGTCATCTGAAAAACCATTGACAAAATTTACTGAGCGGGGGGGTTCGCCAACGGGGTCGGGTCGGGCAACCTTATAGCATATAGTCGAACAGGGCGGCCTATAGCATATAGGCTATAGGAAAAAAATCTAAGTGAAAAATGATAAAGACCAACAAACAGTTGCCACCACTGTGAAGCAAAGCAAGATAAAGCGGGGGTGGGTATGGGTAAACACACACCACAGATACACCAACATACGAAATAAAGTAATCGTATGTGCCTTCTGCAATCTTGCCAGAGGACACAAAAAAAAAGTTTCTTAGGACAACATCATAAACATGGACAAGGCCAGGAGTGTGTTTTACATGAAACAATTTTTGAATTTCGAAATTTTTGAGTCAGACTTTAATTTAAAGATCAATGATCAATCCATTCTGTAGAGTACTGGTTGAAGCTTGCTCCCATCTCGCCACGGGAGCGGGCATCATTTGATTGCATCTCCCTGTTGTATTTTGTATGATTCTACTAAGTGTAACTATTGCAACATGCCAAAAATATCACATTACTAGTACGAATAGTGACGCTCACTGTAGCAATGTGGTCTATGCACTGTGGCAATGTTGACTGTGTTTCTAATGCCAGGCCCTCGTGCCTTAACAGACGGTATTTGCATGTGAATCCACCAACTTGTGCCAGAATCATGGTTTTCGTCCTAATCAAAAAGTGTATATTTGTTGGTTTCAATTACTAGTTGTTTTTTCCCCGATTAAAAATTGGTTGCAACTTGAACGTTTCACCACCGCCAAACCGTACATACGACAGCGTGTAAAGACTCCCTGTTACAAATACACAGATTAGCCTCGGCCGGCCAAGGGCAAACATATTTTTTTATCAACAAGGTTCACGTAATGTTGTAATCGACTCTCCATTGGTGGAAGTGGGGCCAAGGGAAGCGGGAACGAGATTACTATGGCTGGTTTGCAGAAAGTAAGACGTGCATATTAAATTAGCTTGCCTAGTGCCGCCAGCACCGTGGAAAATGTTTTATGCTCACCAAGGGGCCGTTCGCGAAACTCATGTGTAACCCTATGTGTATACTTACTCATGCGTATGTCCTCTACATAATAGACCTTTTCATACCATTTACAAGTGCTTTTGGATAAGTTGATCCACTAGGCATGACATAGTATGCACGGAGATTTACGACCGGAGTTTCGCGGACGAACCCCAGAGCAATCATATGCAGTACCTTTCGCAGTCTGTGACACAGACTACACCGTGGGAAACATTTTGACTGGGACCGCCGTAATATTGCAGGACGATCTATCGACCGTCACTATTTCGGTGATACTCTTGAATAGAAGGAAGCTTACAAACACATTCATGATAGGCAACCCACTAAAAAGGGAAAATGAATCGATCGGGGACTAAGAGAACCAGAGGAAAAAAAACACGGTGAGAATTCTTCGCCAAATGCCAGACCTCGGCAGGGCGTAATCCAAAATGCAGGGAGGCTGTGTTATAGGTTGGTACACTTCACAGCATATGGGCTATTTCACATTAAGCAGGGCACTTTGAGTCTCACGGGAGGGTCAAAATTCATCTGTCGATTGGATGTCACAAACTCAGTGGAATTGAGAAATTCAGGATGTGTCCCGGTAAATTCCAAAATATTAGAGCATGGCATTTTCATTAACATCATAAAAATTTTCACTGAATTAGGGATGAAAGCTGCTGTCTGGAGAGGAAATTTATTTAACAATCACCTTACCATCTTCAAAATAGCAATTCTTATTTGTTCTAGGGTTTATACCGATTATATTTAAGTGTGCTGGTCAATGGGAACATTGTTGGTGAACACTTTGTCAGTCTGTAATGTGTCATTTACAAGATATTAAAAATTATGTTAGATATTTGAAATCCAACTAGTAATTGGGAACCATTTGCAAAGGAAAATTCTAGTAATCTCACTGTTTATCACTTTACTTTTTAACTAAGCAGTTATATAATCATTATATGTGCAGTAAGTATATCATTAACAAATCATTCCCCGTGTTAGTAAAAGCTTTACATCAAGATTTCTTGTTTTGTCTGTGTGAACTTAAGCTGAGAAAGGACCAATATATTCAGGGGAGGACATTTTGTTTAACAATCATCATACCATCTTTGGAACAGCCATTTGTTACCTTAAATAGGTGAATACTTGTCTTTTGTTTGATTGTGCTGGGCACTGGTCATTACGCACACTTTTTTCAACGTTTTTAAAAATATTATAGATGTTACAAATCAAATAATCTAAATATTTGTAGGGTTAATTGTGGAAATCTCACTGTGCCATCAAATTGAATTAATGAACTATGCAATCTATCATCAGCAACATCATGGCATTGTATAGTAAAAGTGTAACATCAATAGATCCTGTGTATGAAAATTCCATGGAACTTGAGTGAGGAAAGGACCATTGAATTTATTCTGGAGAGGACATTTTGTTTCAACAATCATTTCCTTACCATACTTAAAAAGAACAAATTTTGTAGGTTAACTAGGGTCATGCTTGTATGGGTTGTTTGGTTGTGCAGGTTATTGGACAATGAGTTGCACATTTTAAGAGTCCCAAATGCCCATTTTACATTGTCAGGCCTGGTAACATCCAGATGTTTTGACGACATTTGCCTTTAGAGAGAAGTTACTAATTTTTTTTCAAGAACTACACCAAAAACTAAGGCAACTTGTGGTTCTAAAAATAATATGAAACAATTAAAGTATTAACTTATCCATAAATCTAGGTTTGATGCTACTTTAATACCTTTATTTTTCTTTGGATTTTACAAAAATCATGTATTGTTTCTGGGCATGGGAGGACATGCATAATTAAACAAGATGCAAATCATAAATTTGTATGAACATTCCCAAAGGCGATGACAACAGAAAATTTAGGTTCTAATCTGTTAGGAGAAATAAGACTTCATTTGTAGAAATAAAATAATAAGAATACTCAATCATTCTTGGTTAACCATATTACACTATTATCACATGTTCGGGAGCGGACACACTTTTAACGCTAGAATCATATGGTGAAAACGACCCCTTGGTTATATTTCTGCAAAATTAACCCACGCCAACTAATGTCATTTGTCCATCATTGGGTAACAATACAAAGTTGTTTACAAAGTTTTAAGGAGATTATTGGGAGTGATTTAACAATACAAAGGAAGCTCGTGTTTGTTGTGGGAGGGACAGTACAGTTTGCGGTGAACGCGCAATTACGACTGGTTGACAAGAATTGGAACTAACGGGGCATGGGGGACAGCAAAGGTCCCGAAGTGAAGTGGAGACTGGTGCACACACATTATATTTACCACTGAATAAAAATAAAATACCACGATGGTATACCATATGTTAGGGATTTAGTTGCCAAATAATACAATTCAAAAATCTAAAATGAATCCAAAAATGTGTTAAAAGTGCACATTTTAGCCAAAATTTTATAGAAGTAAAGAACACAAATAGAATTCCGTTTTTAAAATATAAAAATGATCTGTAGGCTTGCTCTCCAAAGATTTATCATCTAAAATGAATAAAATTATAGTATTTCCCCAATTAAGCAACTAGAGTGATATAGTGGTAGAGCTTAACGTGCACGGCTTAACAGAAATAGCCCATATTACCAATTTCACCAATTTTTCCCTCCAATTCTAAAAGATCCACAGCTCCCCCGACAAACCGCTCCAGCAGCCAAAAAAACACCCCGATTCGGGAATGCCGTCTATGGAGAATTGTCCTCATATCCATCCCTACCATACCAAAAATTTCATCGACGTACGATCAAAAATGAAGGCCCTGATAGTCGTCACGTACGAAATCAAGACTCTTAGTTTCCATCATGACCTATATACTTGCGCTATAGCGCCAGATGTGTTTTAAAAACTGAGAAGTTTAACGAGGTTTAAACCAATATTTAACGTTATGTCTCATGTACATCAGAGATGAAAATGATTTATAGGGGCATAAGTTTAGTCCAAGGGATGAGTGACCAATCCAGCACGCCAAAGGTTGTGGAGTTCGAGCCCGGCTGCAGCCAAATGGTTGCCCTACAATCCTTGAGTAAGGCACCTTTTTCCCAATTACTCCTTTCCACAAGAGTGTTTATTAAATGGGACCATGAATATGGGAAGGATAAAGACTTGCTATACAGAGGAGTATGACCCCAAATGATAAGAAAAGAGGGATGGCCACTCTGTGCAAGCTTGATCGGCATGGAAACTTTAGGGGCTTTGTTCTGTTTTCTATGGACTTTCTTGCTTTTTATGAAGCCAAAAGCTCAGAAAGTTTAAAATGAGATTTAATTCTGTCTCTTTCCAGCAACAAAATACATACATTTTAAGGGGAAAATTGTGGAAAACACCTTTATAAACCCCGGAGGTGGATCTACTATGTTTCTAACGGTATATCTGATTGGCTCATACATGAGACAGTATGATTTATAACCGGCTGAGTTACAATAAAAATCGCACCTTCTATATATCTGCCTTACAAACCTTTAAAGCTTTTCGTACTGTAATGTGTCTCTGATTGGCTAATACATGTCTAAAGCTCTATGTACAATCTACTTACATGGGTTATCGTACATGTATAGAGTAAAACCTGTTCTAAGTAACAAAAAACTATGAAAAAAGGAAGTATGTTGTTGTGAAACTAAAATTGAGTTACACCCTTTGCCATAAGATGACCATACCTTTACCCCCTTAACAAAATAGCATTCACTCCAATTTCCCATCATCATGAAGTCCAAATAGTCCGTTGCCCTCTGCAACCTCCACCAAGTGATATTAATTTTATACACAATGACCTTAACAAGCTCATTTTTAAAAAGCAGGAAAATTTCTGAACCGACATGAACCCGCCATATGAATGATTCAGTCGTCACAGCTAGACATTCATCCCAATTACAGTTACTAGGGGCAAAATTACTATTACCCCAGCAGTGATAAGGTAAAAGCCCCAGGCCACAGTAGCAAATGCCTCTATGAAAGAAATATATCCCCCACTCTAGATAGTTTTCCTCAGTTACATGTCTACGCAATTAAGGATCAACCTGCTCCCTCCACCCCCCCCCCCCCACCCCACCCCCGCTCCGCCGCCGCGAGCCCTCGATGAAAGGATGGAATGCTCTTAAACATGCAATTTCACCATCCCAAGGGTTTTGAATTGCAGGCATGGAAGTCCACTTAATGCATTCCCAAATTTGACGGCCCAGACCATTTCGAAGGCAATAGCATATTCTTTCTTTCTTTTTTTCTTTAATCTTTTATTTTCAAATTATGAAGGCAAAATATTCAATTAAGTGGCAACGGCCTGTAGACAAGGATTTTTCTGGGAAGGGGAAATTTTGTCAGAGACGGGACGCTTTTTTCCAAATATGACTTTGGCTCATGGAGGAAACTTCGACTGGTAAAAGTGAACTTTTGTTAAGGACAATTTCGGACTTTTTTAAAAAAAAACAATCCTGGTGAACCCCTCCCCCTTCATTAGACCCCCATGTGCAGATATAGCCAGTTTTAAAAGAGTTAGAAAAATTGAGTCACATATATTATTCTATTGGGTCATAATCTTGGGTGTGAACTTCCGTGACCCTACCACTGACTGTGAAGTTGTACAAAACGAGAGCATTAAGGATGCTGTGGCTTACTCCCGCGGTTGGTGGCGTGAGTGTGAATGAGGTGAAAAACAAACCAATTAAGTCGACATTCCTATATCTCTAACGTCCCTTGACTGCATTTTCACTTTTCAAAATCACGGAGCGGAGCCGTTTTGTTTTGGGGGAAAAAATTGCCCCGAGATCTACCTAAGCAAAAAGAACCGACATAAAAAGTTGTTGCCTATCTTTGTTGTGATCGTCAGGTATGTAGTCTTTTCCGAAAAGGATCGGTTTGGAATATAGGCCGTTATAGCAAGTGAAAATTTGTCATTGTTAAGGCCAAAACAAAAAAATCAAGTTTGTTCCCCGTAGTATCGTCAAAAACTACAGGTAAACTGCACTTTTTATTTTTATTTTAAAAAAAAATTGAAAAGGGGCTTCCCAGAAATGCATTTCAAAGTGGCCCTAAATGGCAAGTCAAGACAGTTGCAAATATTACTATGATGTCCACTATTAGTTTATTAAAACCAAAAAGATGGATTTGGATCACTTGGATATCTTATAAAAATTGAAACAATTTCTATCATTGTTTTTGTCTTAAATGCAAATCTCATCAGTAAATAAAAGAAAACAACCAACCAAACATACAAGGTACCCAAAATGGCTTCCAAATTAAATGCATGTGGCTTGAATGACTATGGCAACAAAAACGTGAATAACTGATAAGCCAAAAGGTTACTTCCATCAAACAACTGGCATGTAGCAACCAACCATCACCTCACCAATTGGATCCTGTATTCATCAATTACCTGACTACCCCCACCCATCAACCATCAAATCCATCACACCATGGGAATACTGACTTGTCCTGTCATCCACTGATTTCTAGTATGCATCAAACAGGGGCAGCAAAACACTACAAGAATAACTAATATAGGTTAAAAAAACATAATTTTTGCCAATTTATGGCTTAAGTGGATACGTGATATCAGGAATTAAAAAAACCAGTAAATATAGATGACAATTGCGGATTTAGGAAGGGCTTGGGGTATGGCCCAGGCCAGGGAGATTAGTAAAAGAAATTATTACAGTACTCATTAACTGCGCGTGCTGTTTTCTCAACTTTATTACAACTTTGAAGAAAAATGAATGTTCTTCCAGTTGACATCTTCCCCCATTTTTCAATTTCCAGAAATTGAGAAGTAAAATACACCTCTGTTGACCTGATATCTATGGTCAGAATGGTCAGAGTTTATTAAACCCTGATCTATGTTATTAAAGATTAAATTGCATTTACATGACAGGTTCCCTTCTGTCAACACACCAAACTCACCACCAATATCAACAATTTAATAAAGGAAAAAACTTTCCACTGTCAACCAAGTATATCACTGGCTGTCAAACACGTATTAAAAACATTTTGTAGTACAGGATCTCCTGCAACTTTTGGTCTTTTGTCCTTATACGATTCATCCGATATGTGACCCCGTACCATTTTTTGCAGAGGTGAAAAATTCAAATGAGGTGCAGGGACTTCTGTTTAATCATGTTATTGTGAGGCTGGAATGTCAGGGCCTGAAATACATATTGTGCCATTTCATACATTAATGAAATGTATTTAGTGGCAGGTGATGAGTGGGTTATATGACCGGTCAAAATAATCCGGTGTGGCACGTGAATTGAAGTCTTTATTTTCCCTCTCCGACTGAATTGAATTGAATAGGTCCAAAACTCAGGGGGCAAACTTATCAACGCGAATGGACTATAATAAAAACCTGTACCGGGGGGGGGGGGGGCGGATTTGAGGCCCCAAAAATGGGGGGGGCTCCGAAACTAGGTGGTCAGAAATTTTAAGAAAATAAGTTGCGATCTCCCTCAATTCCCAGCTTTACTTTTTGAGGGGTTTGAAGAAAAATTTGGTAGATTAGAATGTGGCTTTGGACATGAAAAGTAGGGTCGCTGGAAATGGTCCTAAAATGCGGGGCACTGCGGAATGAAAAAGAGCCTGTGAAAATGAGGGACTTATAGTGGTACATAACCATATTTCCCCCCAATGTGAGAACTCCACACCTTACACCTGTAATTTTAATGTTTTTGCTGTCATGCCCACATTTTGAAACATTTAATTGTATGTACCACATGTTTTACCAGTAAATTTATGTTCAAATCCACACACACAAGCACTATGCAAACACACACACACACACACACAAATGTACACATACACAATAGTTCATTAAATATGAAGTGGCATTCCAAGGAAAAAAAAGAATAAGTTTTTAGTAGTCATTACAAAGAAAACTTTCAAATTTCAAGATGTAACATACTCCATGTGTGGACAAAATCATGTATTGCACTTACCTATACCTAGTGTAATGTAAAATTACTAGGGCATGCTATATGAAAGAACTGCAGATGTCAGGGGTTCACTATAGCCACAACAGAAACAAGCAGGCCTAGCAAATAGCCACATGTGGTGATATCAATTACTGACCTTGATGTCCAAAAAAGATGGTTCCGGTTTGGTTGTTAGAGACCTTACTAACAATTGCATGCAAAGAGTCGCCAGGCAACCTACAGTGAACCAAAGAGTATTGACTATGATTTAGTCTAACAAGAAATGTTGTTACAAGTGTTACACGTGTAAACACTTTTCTGTGAATTCTGATTCGTTAGCCCTGTTTCTTGAGGTGTTAATGCTATTCCAAGGGGGTGGAGTGTTGTGGGGAAACTATAAGACCTTTTGCTCAACTCATCCATATAAATGTTTGTTTTATACTGTGGAGTAATGGGAATAAAGTTTGATGAACATAGTGATTCTATCACCCAGGGCCAAAAACTTCTAGTATAGACTTACTTGTACGCCATAAAATGAAGTGGTCATCAGACATGCCTATGGGCAGGAAGTGCAATTAGTGCCACTTCGCATAAGCCCCTATTTAAAATAATACATTTATTATATACGTAATGAATGTTTTTCCTTCATTCCTTTTTTCTTTCTCTCAGGAATTTTTTTTTTTTTTTTTTAATTTTTCTTTATCAAAATTGAGAGTTATAATTTTTGACACAAACAAACTTAAGTTGGTTAATTCCAGAGTTTTGATTAAGGTAAAGGATCAAATCCAGTCAAGTACACTGTTTTGTTTGTTTGTGTGTGTTGTGTGTGGCGTGTGTGCATCCGGGGGGGGGGGGGGGGGGTTCTCAGGGGGTGTGGGTACCCATGGCTCGTTCCAGGGGGGTTTTCCGAAGGGGACCTAACGGACCAATTTTCAGTGAAAATATACCCCTAAAGGGACTAAGTTTTGTGAAAAGTATGTGAAATTATATTCGTTTCAGTAAAATATTAACCCTACGGGACCAATTGCAGTTGAAAACTCTACACCCTGCGGGACCCATGTCAAACTATGTGAATAGAAATGTACCGTAAAATAGCTAATATTAGAAGGAAAGGACACTTGTGCTACTGTAAGAAAAGATTAAACATCAGGGTTATTGTGCTGATACATTTCGGTAGTTTCTTCCTATTTGTATCACAATCAATCTGAATTTGATTACCCCTAGCGGGACCTAGTGAACTTGATATTGTGAATTTGATCCCTAGCGGTAGTCCCGCCTTTGCAGCTCGTCACGCTTTTTGGAACGAGAATGGGTTACCGAACCAAAATCCAAGAAAACCCCACCCCAACGGGAATTGAATATGCATGTGTGTTTGTCTTTTACTAGCGATATACAAATGGTCTTTTGTGCATGGTTTTTTTCTTTTGTGTCAGTTCACAGAAGAGAGGGGGTAGGGGTGTAGGTAAAACAAGGAAAAGACTGCAAGACTCTATACAACTCAAAACAGGCCCATACACAGGGGTTGCGGGGGGTGTTGCCTCACAAAAAAAATCCAACCAAAAGGGTCAAAAGGTCCATTTTCCACTGGTTGCTGATTTTTGCATTAAAAGGTCCAAAATTTAAAGAAAATTTGGACAAGAAAGTCCATTTTGGTGACGAGGATGTTCAAAAAGACCAAAAAAGGACCGTTTTTAGGGGGGTTAGTTTTCCAATTTTGTACCAAAAGTCGTGGTGTTTTTAGGTTCCGCACCCCAAAATCCTGCGTACGGCCCTGGACTCAAACAAGCAGAAACAAGAAGCAGGATGTGAAAGATAGACAAAATGGGAATGTTTAATTGATTGAAAACAGACACACAGCAAGGAAAGTATTCAATGTGTGTAATACTTGGCCTTTAAATATTAACTGGCTCACAGCCCATATTATTACCAGGAAAACCAGAAAATAGAACACTTTAATAAGCTTTCTTTTCAGGCTTAACTGCCGCTAATTTAGAAACAATTCCTGCGTTTATTAGATAAAATTGATTATTGTATGAGGATTTAGGATTATCGTAGGAGTCTATCCATTTATGTTAAAGAGAGTTTTTGATACCAATCAGTATGGGGCTAAAAATAATTGTGCTCCCAAACAGATTTCTAAAAAAAACTGTACATTTTTAAACTCTAAAATATCATTATTGCGCTAGTGGGTAATTTGTGGCTCAAAGCGTGTTGTGGAGTTTTCAAAATCAGAGATTTGAATGAATAATATGGAGTGTGATTTGGGTGATGAAGACGCTCAAAAATTTTCAAAATTGACCAGGCTCTTATTTCATTGGTTACTTGATGCATATAATATATAGGGTATTAACAATCAAGCAAACACTAAGAAATGCAGCAGTGTACTGGGGTCAAAGGTCCGAACTGATCCTATTGATAGCTATCCAAGCCTATTTCAATCCCATTTTACATTATTGCTTAAAATCAATAACCGTATAATATAAAATTACAAAAAAACAACACATTTTTAACAAAATATGAAAGTTTTTCGTTTTTTCATTTGCTTTCAAATATAGTCTAGGACCTTGAATTAATAACCGATATATTTTTACACCAAAAATATCATACCACAAAACATAAGTGCCTTAACAAGAGCTAAAGACATCCGTATTTTTAGCCTAATTTTTATAGGTTTGGCCATACTTTTATCACAAGTGTGGCTATCACAAATATCAAGTACGTACTTATTGATATAAAGCCATAGTGTTCACAAGGCCGGTCCAAAGGGTGGATGCCGAGGGATCAACTCTGGCTGTGCTTTCTTTGTTTAATGGGCATGATCCGCTTGTCTGCGGGAATAAAATCACTCCAAGTGGTTTTTAATTATCAATTTTCTGTTTACCCGTAAGCACACTGATTTCGCGATGAATCATTTCATGTAGGCTAATATAAGCTTAACAAGGCGAACTCGTATAATTTACGCGATGCGTAAAATCTGTCCCCGCCGAATGTTGCGATCACTAACATGTGATAAATGCCAACGTCAACACCCACCCCCTCCCCAATACCCCGCAACACTCCAAACCCTCCCCCAACACCCCGCAAAACCCCACGCGCCCTCCACCCACACCCCCACAACTCCCCAACACCCCACCCCCCTCATCCCCAACACCCCGTTGCGTCGGGTGCCCCGTCACCCACCCCACCCCCCCTTACAACACCCTCAACAATCCCCCAACCCCCCCA
>JAMKCH010003930.1:42500-73575 GCA_023653785.1 Ophioderma brevispina
ATGCATATGCAAGAAAGAAGTACAAATACCAAGATCTAGTGGCTGACTGAAAGCAGAGGATGGTCTACATACTACTTTCCAATAGAAGTAGGAAGCAGAGGTTTCTGCAATACATCAGTCAACAAAGCAGTGTCCTCGTCCCTTCACCATATATGCATTCCAAAATACTGCTTTGTATTGTTTTTTTGTAATATTATCACCTATATCTTTCATTACATTATGAAAATAATGTTTTCATTTTACTATAGTTCTCAAGTATTACTTTATCATAAGTTTGTATACAACTAAATTGTTCGTCTTTGTACAAAATCTATGGTTATCTATATACATGTATTAAGGTTTATCATTTCTTTATTTTGTACACATGTTTTGTGAAGGGACAAAAATAAATCTGAATCTGAAATGCCTGGAATCCTTTCCCAAGGAAAGAGAAATGCAATAACTGATACAGCAGCCAAAATTGCACTCAGAGCTATGTCATCTGGCTCAGCAAAAGCTCAAAGGCATTCAGAGCAACTGAAGGCAGCAAGATGCCCCTACTAAGCATAGCTTAGCAATCTACTAATCCATCTGAAAGTGCAGCTATCGCCCTGAGCACAACGATAGCAGATTAAGTGATAAGCATTTTAGGGCGATATCAATAATTTATTACACTACAGTATACAGCTCTGCAGCAAATTTGAGGCAGTATATGCACACTTGTGTGGAAGTATTATACCTGAAATCTCTTAAACAGTTGCTTGCAGAAGCACTATTTCCTTACTTTAACATCAAATAAAAAAGGATCTATTTCACACTTTCTCCAAGACAAGTTTGCTCTTTCTACACTAACAAATTTGTGTATACCGTGTCATCTTTTGCTGATTTTCTCAATAAATAGCTCAACTTGCTGTAGAGCAAATTTCACCAAAAAGTCCACTTCTTGAATCTTGATTTTGACTTGAAGAAGTCAAGGGATTAGTCCACATTAATAGAAAAAATACTCCGCACAAGCACATGTATTTTGTGGGGATATAAAAAAGCATATCCAATTGGGTGATTTAGGGTGCATTTCTTCCCAAAACTTGGAAGTTTTATTTCCTTCTTCTTTGAAAAATTTACTCTCTGTCAGGTAAGGCCAAGACAAAAAAAGTTTGTCTCAGAAGACCGTGCACATTTTGTTTAAAATTGGCATTTTAGCGCATTATATTTTTTTAGGTTTTTGCTTAATTTGAAAGGTTTTTTTAAATCAGATGTGGCCCCAAATCTGGAATGGTGGAACACCACTTTAACCACAAAAACCCAACCAAAAATGCACAGAAACCTTTCTCTGATCACTACCATCTTTACTCACTATCTCACAATGCCCCTCTTGTCCAAATAGCAATAATAAATGTATTTATGAAATGTCAATACCAAGATGAGAAAATACCGTGATCAATATCAACTACTGTGATCAATAACAAAAAACAATTAACAAGGTTGTCTTAATTAAATTAGGGAGGGGTTGGTCCCCAGAACAATTGATAATTAATGATTTTAATGACAACAAATTATATGTCAACAAGCAGTTTACGGTGAACAAACAGCTGCTATAAAACACAAGGCATGATGGTATTTCCCGATGATATCAAACTCTTCCTGCGAATGCAAGAAAGTGCAATAGCTGCCATTTGTCAGAAATTCCCATTAAACAAACTATTATGCCAAGTCTTTGGTCATTGGCTCTTGAAAGGTTTTTTGTGTTGCCTAAAGAACCATTTCAAGAGCCACTGACTCAAAGAAAGAAAGTGAGAGTCTTCCAAATACAAGACAGCACACAGATGTATTACATGGCAGCTATTGCATTTAAAACCTTCATTCACATGACCAACTATTTTGCATTGGCTGTTTTTGGTAGCATTATGTGGGTGTTTTTTAAGTGCAGTGATATTTTTGTTTTGTTGATTTGAGACAGGTTGTTTAAATTTCTTCTATTTTAAAGGTGCAAAGAGATTTTTGGGCATCCATATATTGTGTCACATCTAGTGATTTCATATAGATAAGACCCCAATATATTTCTTACCTTGTATATGGCTACAGTAATGCCTTGAAAGTGAAACCAAAGGTGATATTGATTTGCCTATATTTCAATATAAAATATAGGCTGAAGTTAGTTTTTATGCTCCATTAGTAAATTAGAATTTTAACATTTTTTTTTACCAAAGAAATGATTTTCCGCTTAATCCTTTCAGATGGAGATATTTTTTAAGGAGCTTCACATCAGTGCAAAAATCAGGGCTTTTAATTTTTTAGGGACACCCGATATGTGAAATCTCTCATTTGCACCTTTAATATTCAAAACTTTCCTTCATTTCATTAGAAGGCATGTAATGTTTATAATGGATAACCTGAATTACTTGCAGTCAGACTGGTAAACATGTGTCTCAATAACATACATTTATCATTTGGAGACTCATAAATGTGGGCATCGACCCCCCAAGAGAACTTCTACTAATCCTACAAGAAAGAGAGATGGCGACACAAAGTACTCGGAGTGTGATTTAAGCCAATCCCACACTGCAATTGAACTGTATCAACTCGTTACTGTAGTAATCTGAGATAATAAACTTAAAGGTCCATGGCCTGATCGCTAATAGCCTCATCCCTAGAACCCCAGATTTTACTGGAAGGTGTCAATATTTTGGTGTCTGAAGAAAGCTACTATTTTACTAATTTACCCTGTGAAATCTTAGGGCTATAAGATGTTGGTTTGCAAGTTATGAGTGAAGATTGCCCAATTTTGGTCGACCAAATTTACACAGTACTCGGTGGGGCGCACAAAATCACATTTTCAGCTCTCACATCAAAATGGATTGACATATCGGTGCAAAACTTTACAGACAGGGTTTTGGGGTCAAGGTCGTCCAATCAAGATGAAAATCTTGGATAATTAAATCGTGCCAACCTCCTTAATCTTCCATCTTCTGTTCTCCAATTGTGGGATTTTTCCTGAATACAGGTAGGATATTACTTTAGATGCTGGCAGCCATGCCTGGAAAAAGTGGGGAACTCGGGAACCATGTTCCCGGGAAAATTTTGCTATTTGAAGAAATAAATAAGGATTGAAAGGAAATTTTTGCAACCCTGGAGGAAAATTTGATGGGTCCCAAGAAATTTTACATTTTTCCAGCCCTGTGGCGCACTCTAGTCATTAATGGTTTAGATTCGGTTAGTTTAGTTTTTTTTTTTTAATCTGAAAGGATGTTGCCCAGGTAGGGTAGTAGCTGTCATGCACACAATTGTTAGCAATAGCATGGGAGGTTAAATGCCTACATGGGCTGAAAGCATCTGGTGTTCTCAGCACTGACCTCATCTTCTTCTTCTTTTGCCTCTAAATGCCGCTCAGCACAAAACAGCAAAAAAATGTTATTGTCAAAAGGCCAATGGATGGGTTAGAGTACAGAATGCTTCTTAAACTTAAAGACACTATCAGTGATTGGAAAAATATGAAATTGGCAGGAATAGCTTTCAAAGGAAGGATAAGTTCTCATTAAGTTACTTTTCAGCGTAGAATTGGCAGAAAGGAAGAAGAAAACGGCTTTCAGTGTTCCAAGATACGATTCTCCATTCAATTATGTGTTAGCAAGTGTCCGAACGGACAGTAATGACTAAAATCTCCGCTTCTGTCCTTATTAGGTTGTTTGGCTTATCATTTGCAGGGTATGTGAGGATACCTGTATTGTTACATATGCAAAAATTTTTCGTTGGATTTTTGATGATTTTATTTGATTTGCTGATTTAGCCAAATCACCGATAGTGCCTTTAATTGTATTCCTGAACCACATTACCCTAGAGGTTCAAAGGTCAATAGCCTCAGAGTTCAAAAGTAAAATCTTTGAATTGCATTGTAAACCCACTAAGAGTCCAAACTGGCAGCAATATAGCATGTACCTAAATGTACTTTTGCAAATCTTGATTCCGGGGGTTCAACGGTTTTTTTATTAGTAAACAGCAAAAAAAAGTTTAGGTTTCACTGAGTAAAATTATAATCCTTTTTATGCCAATTTAGCATGAAGTGATTAGTTGTCTTGCATCAATTATGTAAGAACCGTAGGTGTTCTAATGACTCGTAAGGAATGTTTGCTTACCTTCTCCGATGTTGATGTACAAATGGCAGTCTTGGGCGATGCAGAACCTCCCATAAAAATACGATTATTCCACATAATATATATTCATTTCGATCACCCTGTATATGACGACACCCCCAAGAGTGACGGTCAGACCCACAATCCTCTTCATTTTTCGTCTTCCCCTCGACAAGATAAAATCCCGTGCAGGGGGCGGGACGGGCAGGGAATCAACATCGGAGAAGGTAAGAAAGCATTCCTTACGAGCATTAGAAACACACTGGTTCTTACCATGACTTCATACAGGAATCTGCGTACCTTCAATCCGATGGTGATGTAACAAAAAATGCATTAACATTCGCCAGATTAGCACAGGTCTAGGAGGCGGTGCAGGATGCAAAAGATCACACCTGGAGTGACTTTGCATCGAGTATGAATATGAATTGCAAGCACGCTAAAATCCCCGAAGGGATGAGGCAACCGGGGGAAGGTGGGGGGTGACAGAGGAGCACAGCCCCACCTCGCTGAATGAAAATGCCAATCACTCCTGCCGCCAGAACTCTCGCGGGAGCGAGACGGCGTAATTAGTGGAGGCCAGCGTTATGAGCCAGGATATCGCCGTACTAAACAGGCGAAGCGTGGCCCATATCGCTGAAGAAAGAGAAAAACACCCGTCCAAGCAGACATTGCTTCCCATGAAGGGGATTCAAAGCTGAATGAATGGGTATTGTCTGAAAATCGACCGCAAATCCCTCAGGGAATGGTCCTTTGTTTGGTCTAATCGGGGATTACAGACTATGGACCAGCACCGAGGAGATTCGCCCGAGTCAAAGCGCCTGCAGCCGACATCCCACTGTGAGGATGAAGGCAAAGGCATCGAGACCAGCGCAAGTAAAAGCCCTGTAAATCGCCCTATAGATATAGAAGAAGAAGGGCCCGACGTCGCAGGGTGGGGTTTCGCTGAAGCACGGGCCTGCTTGCAGCGAGGAACCGCCACTGGTTAGACGCCGCCCGACCTGGCAGAGCGTCGCCGTTAGAGGACCCATGGAAGGCACAAACCACTTAGAGGTGGACGGTGGACACCATCGCGGTGTCTCCGTAATCGGTAGGGTACCGAAAACGGTTACAACACGCATAGTATCCAGTCAATCTACGCACCCCTGGGGCACGGGCGACTGAAACGGCACGGCGGGTGAACCCGATTTACAGCAAGGGAGGAGGAACTCCCCTGAACGTCGATGGTACTATGTGGTGGTATTGTGATGGTGGGTACCGAAGACGGCTACCACTCGCCCAGTATCCTATCAGTCCAACGCACCCTGAGGCGTGGGCGACTGACAAGACACCAGACCCAAAGCCTGTGTAACGGAGGGTGAACCTCCGCTTACAGCGCGGAGGGACTCCCGCTCATTACCGGTCAATATCCCTACACCGTCCAAGTTACCGAAGGAACGAAAACCCAAGGATTAGGACCCGGTCCCAACTCCAGAGCAAACCAGGTGCAAAACCCGAGACCGATACGCACGGGCGCACCTTTTCGCCCCGGAGTAGGACCAACGGGTATCAGCGTGGGTGGGGTCCCGTGACGGCGACTCGGTTTTTTCTATACCAAAGTCCGTACAGCGCGGCTATAGGGAAAAAAAAGGAAACAAACGGCCTGAGCACGCACCAACAGAGGGGATACACGAATACAAATTTACGAAGTTTAGATAGAAAATTTATATAAAAGCGTTCCCAAACAATCCTACCACTCCTTAATCAACGGTCAACCTCGGGGATACAAGGGCCGCAAGAAGCATTAAGGGGAAATAGGTAGTAAACCACAAGTGTACGCTCATTGTGTGAAGAATGATTCGTGCATAAATTATTAAAATGTAAACAAAACGGGACGCCATTTTGAAAACAAGAACGAAAGGACACATGCGGAACCATTTCCTAATTACAATTCTCACAAACATTGTAATCACAAATATACACGAAAATATATAAAATATATATAAACACATATAAAGATAGTAGTGGGAAACAGGAACTAAGATATGAAGTGGATGCAGTGCCACGCCCTACGCTAGTCGGCCTATGGGTATGTGAATTATGCGGGGTGTGTGTTGACAAACCCAACGCAAAGTCAAGGTATTAAAGTCCTTAAAATAAGACTTCGCAACGAAAAATGACCAAACACAGTCCCAGGGACATAATAAAGACATGTAACCAGATTTTCAAAGGTCAGGGCCAACAAGTAGCTAAATCTGACCAAAAATCGACAAAAAATCAGGAGAGCTAAAACATAACGTTAACCCATCTTGCGAATTCCCAAGGACGAAAGAGGAGAGGATTGTGGGTATGACGTCACTTGGAGGTGTCGTCAAAGGGTGATCGAAATATGCATATATATTTTATGTGGGAATATTATATTTATGGAGGATCTGCATCTGCCTAAAGGACCCATGCAATTTGTTACATCAACATCGGATGGAAGGTAAGCAGTTTCCTGTATGACAGTTCGGCACCAGTCAATGCATTGTCATCATCATAGACAAGGTGTCTTTTTGCAGCACTGCAAGGCAAACATTTTCTTAGTCAGTCTTGTACCATCCCTTTTACAAATGAATTCATACCCAGCCTTGGCGCTCATAAATTAATAATAAATCTTGCAGCATTTAGTTCTAGGACAAGATGTTACTGATAGGCAATTATAAAACACCCTCAAATACATTAAAGATGCATGCTCTCATGGACATTAGAAAAGTGTAATGATTGTAACAACATTGCTAAAAAAACTATCACGTGTCTAGAACCAACAATCAATAGCAGCATTTTTTAAACTGACACCAGATGTCACCACAAGGGCTGACTCCCCTCTTTTTTCAGGACAACCAAAACATGACAATGTTTGATTTTCGCAAAGGTTCAAACTTCAAGAAGGGATAGAAACTCAACATTGTTGGTTACTTGCTGGAAATTCTTCCTTATGCATTTGTGTGACTTGGCCTTGTAGTGCCCTAGGCGGTCGCATGCAATAACCCCGAGATAGGAAGGTGTTGTGAGCGATTGCAACCTTATGAAGGCGTGTAGTGACATGTCGTTTTAAGCTTCTACAAAAATTGCTGTATAGTTAGATGTTACACTGGGTCGGTATAGGTCCCCCCCCAGTGGTTTTTTTTTAATCTCGAGACAAAAAAAATAAAGACAGTTTCCATGCATCAGCTTACAAATCAAAAATGGAGTATTTATTCATGTCAAAAAAATTTACTGGGCTGGAGAAGAAGAAGAAACACATGTATGACGGAATTATCGAGTATTGGTAAAAAAAATTGTGTGAGTCGTAAGATATTTTAGGGTTGGTCGGGTTTCGGGTTGTCAAGTTTACAATAGACCACATTATTGGGCGCAACCACTAAATAAACGCTCAATTAAAATAACACGTACCGTACCAACATCGCGCTCCCGCTGATTTGCACCCCGCGTGACAATATTTGAATGTTGTGATACCATTTCCAATAGAACACACTGAAAACTTTCCAAAGCATTAGCAATTTTTGTACAATTTTTCTAAGTCTAGATTGTAAGAAAGAAAAGGCATATGAACCGCGGCCACACTATTTTGAGCCGACGTGGCACGCCTCATAGCGCTTTCGACCAGGCCCGGAAGTCGATGGCCTACTTTCTACGCAGAATCGATTTCAAAATTTTGTGATAATCTCAGCGATTGATCAAGCTATATACTTTCACTTTTATTATAATATACCACCCTCACTGGAAAACGGTCCCCAAAGGACGCCAAAATATCTCACACACGTTTTGTTAATTTACCGAAACTACCTACCATTCCCCAAACGTGGAATGATTTAATGTTGTTGTGCGCCCTTATGGACTTTGGTCGCCTCTTGCGAGGGCAAATGTGGTCCAGTGGATTTATAACGACGACTCATGAACCAAAGGGCATGGGTTCGAGTCCCACGAGGCCAATGTGTGTGCACTTGGGTAAGGCACTTACCTCCCTTGTCTCTTTCACAAGGTGCAAAATGCCAGAGCTGTTATGGAATTAGGAATAGTAGTCAACTCAATAGGTGATAACACATGCCGAGGTTATATAAACATGAAATGAAAAAATTTTCACTTTGTAAATGTTCAAAGTAGATATTTTCATGGCTGCACATAATCTTCAGGTGCTCAGCCTGTGGAATGTACCAAGTATGAAAGAGAAATGTGTTTCACTGTATTTAAATTGTTTGAATCTGCAGTTCTGCATTCTTTGTCAAGAAAAGCCCCTAACTAAACTGCCACAAAAGTTTTGTTCGAAAGCCCTCACCAAATAAATATGAGTTTAGTTTTACTGATTTCCGGTATTCAAAGCACATCTTTAGTTGTCTTCGTACCCTCAAACTAATTGTGCTGTGTCCACCCCCACATTTTCACAACTTTTGGATAGGCTATAAATTGAGGTGATTAACAAAAAAACAAAAATCAATGAAATATGAGCACCTACTTGTAAGAATGCTGACAAGTCGACCGTCGGGAGAAAGCGAGAGAAGCCAGCTAGCCGTGGCCACCTACTGCCTAATTAATGGCTGGCGACGCTCACAATTGATCTGTCTGCAAAAATTAATTGATGAGAAAATGTTATTTGTAGTAACCATAAAAACTGTGTGATATCCTCAGAAAGGAGGGACATGCAATGGCTTAGGTGCCAAGGTGACCGACCAGTGTCACGTGAAAAAGTTGAACCATTTTGACATCATAAAAATCTTTGCCTCGTAAAGAGAAGCTGATGGAAACTTTGTCAGTTTTCCACTTCTATAAAGGGAAGGGTAAGCTTGTCAAAAGTATTTAATTGATAGGATTTCAAACAAGTTTTAGTTTACAAGTACTGACAAACTGTAACAAAACGTTCATGTAATGTTATGGACGTGATTTAGTAAATGGAATATTGCTCCAAACAGGTAAAAATCGGCAATTTCACTCACCCATATCAAGAGTGAAATACTCGACTTTGGCATTTCACTCTGACAAAATATTGTTAGAGTGAATTAAGTCTCTCTAAGTTACCGTTCTAAGAACATAGTAAGCAAAGTAGAAGTAGTAGTCAGAGAAAGAAAAACTTGCAATCAACCAAGTCACATCTAGTGGTATTGAACCCTTCCACCTAAAGCCGACTCCTACGTCAGTTGAGTTGTGATGTCTCAACAGATTAGAGAACCGGAATCAGATATGTAAGATTTCCTGCAGGAAACAAGGCTACCTGGAAGCAGCATACTATGTGTGGTTATGGAACAGGCATCACAGAAAATGGAATTGTCTTTGGGTCTGACCAAAGTGGGAGGAACCATGCACAAGGACTTGCCAAATTCAATGAAGAGCCAGACTTTGCTCTGGCTAGACATATTTGAGAAACACAATGTTTTTAGACATGGTTGGTAGAAGAACAACATTCGTATAAGTAGTTAACATCCACAGCATTCAGTATGCTCCTTTGCAGATTTGAGATTTCATCTTGACAATTTTGCTCCAGAGTGAAATCTCCTGAGCAATGATCAGGGGAATACTGCAAACTGTATTGCAAAACTTTTCACATTTTTCACCTATACAATTGTTCAGTAGTACTTCAGGTTCTTTGTCCCAAAATTCTTAACCTCCCATTTTTAAAATTAAAGTGTCTCGATAGTTCTTTGTCAAAGTAATAACATTCTATATTGCAATGTATTGTGGAGATAGATATGCAATGGACTGAAGATTTACTTTTCCACCTGTAAACCTCAATTCCGTGTTCTGCTTCTGTCTTAAAGTGAGTTACTTTCATCAAGATGAATTGATAGTTGTTATGTCTCGCCACTTTGAAAAATTAATCAATTAATGTGGCTGATGGGCGCTGTAAGTCATTTGGTCCACTAGTAGTATCATTTGGCCAGCCAGTTGGCTAGACTTATGCCCCACTTATTTGGAGAAATTTGGGGGCCAACTAGGATTCAATGGGTAAATACTATCACTTAATATCTACAAATTATTTAATTAATTTATAACCATAATCCCCAATATTTTGAACACACAGGTAGAGTTACCCATGTATTGTATCAGGAAATAGTTTTTAAAAAAATACACCACTATATTTGAAACTGGCAAAAATTCCTAACTGGGTGTAAGTTTAGCTTGGGGGCAACTGTTTTCAGTCCATTTCAAAGCTTAATTTTCAATTTTCCGTAAACTGACATGTAACAGTAGCGCGTTTACATCCACTATATACAAGGATCATTATTGCCTATAAACTACTCTCTTTTTTCCCAGGAAACCTGAGCTAGCTATCTAATAGAGCATTTTTCAGTTTTGCAAGGCAATCAAATACAAGTGCATTTTGAAGAAAAAATCCCTTGCTGGCTTTGCTTGCTGCCTTGAGAGGTTTGGTATGGGATCTTAACCCCTACCGGCCATTTATTGGTTAATATTGGTTAGATACACTAAATAACCCAATCAGAAACATGCTAAGAAACCTAATGTTTGTATAAGAATATGGCAGGTCTATTTTGTTGGTTACTCCAACGGTTTTATAGCCAGATATATCCTGTAATGAGCCATCAGAAAGATTGTAAAAGTCGTAGACCCAGGTGGTTTTAAAGACACTATCAGTGATTCACCCAAAAGATCAAACCTTTTGAAATTGGAGAAATAGCTTATAAGAAAAAAAGTTTGTCCTCAGAGACCGCGAACATTTTGTTTAAAATTGGTCTTTTAGCGCATTATTTTTTTTAGGTTTTTTTTTTTTTAATTTCAGAAAAAAATGAAAGTGGTTCAAAAATGCAATAACAAAATTTTGTTAAAAAACCCACATTTTGCATTAAGCATTTTTTTCTTTAAAACCAAAAATCACAATTTTTCATTTGCATTTCACATTTTTTTCTCATACAAATCACACGACTTATTATTGATAATGCAGTTTTGAACTTCAGAAGGCCTGTAAAACAGTCCTAAAAGCTTTCCTAATACTCTCCCCACAAAGCTCACATTGAGACATATCATTCCTTCAAAATTTAAAATGCCATCAACAAATTTGAGAGTAAACCTGAATGTCACAAGGCAGCTTATTCTCTTGGAATTCATTGCATTCACATCTCATTATGCATGTATGTATGTATCTTTCCATTACTCTGCCCCAAAAAACAATATAGAAATGAAGCCAAAAAGCATCCCAAAACATGCGAAAAATGATAGCGTTGATCAAATTTCGCCATTCCAATTGAATTTTGGGGAAATTAATCAAAGTTGTTCTAATTCAGATTACAAGAGAATTAACTCGAGAAACGGAGCAGATTAGGGGAAGATGCAAGAATGACGTGCCTTAGATTCGACGTAATCTAGAATTGAAGGCACTGTTAGGGGGAACGAAGTGGAAAAGGGCAAGGCAAAATGCATTTTTTTTAACTATAAAGGACTATGTGAAAAATATAATTTCTCTTCCTTCTTTCCTTCTTTGTGCATTTTTGGGCCACTTGTTTTATCATTTAAACAAACAAAAACTACAATACTAAAAATCCTGTCTCTACATATATCTGGTGCTTGCAAGGGGTTTCCCTCCCTTCTTTGCCCAGCCCGTGGGGAGCAATGACTTGGAAAGAGGTATGGGTATGGGCGACCCTGAAGACCCCCTTTTCGCTCTTCTCCAGCAGTTCTCAAGATCCTCATTTGAAGCCTAATGCAGTTCTTAGGTCACCGCTTTTCAACAATTTTGGGCGCCAGAGGCTGAATTTTAGCCAAATTCAACTCCACACACAGCTGCAATTTCCAATTCAGTCCCAAGCCCCCTGCTTCGAGAATAAAATCAGTTCAAAACTTAAAAAGCCCCAAAGTTCAGACATCGTGGCCGGCAAATCCCTACATGAAAAAAAGTTACCACAATCCCAAGGGTGTATTTATCAATCCCACAATGCACCAGTTTAGGGAAATTTCACCTCAATAGGTCATGTGATCCCACAAAATCCTATTCTTAATCACAAAGTGTTAGTACTTAAGGAATTTTTATCAGATCGTGAAAAAATGTTCTTTTTGTTCTTAGAACTTTTGTAATACTTTTTATTCCCTAAAGTCCTGACATTTTTTTGTACAATACAGTATGAGGCACATTGCAATGCATATGGATTGTTCCAAAACACCCTCTGACCACAATCATTTGCTGCTCAAACAAGTGTATCCACTTACAATCCTTTCAACAACATTGTCTTAACCATGAATAGTCGCACATATCCAAAAGAAAACAACCAAGTATCTTCACCACCACCTCTGAAATCTAGATCTATGGCAAGTGCAGTACTGTGGCTACATTACAAGAACTTGGATCCAATGAGACAGGTGCTAATGTTTGGAAGCCCTTGGAGTTCCTCAGGTGCATTCAGAACGATTTATGGTTTTGGTCAGACAAATTACTGTGCCCTTTTTCTCAATATGTTCTTGGCTTAAAAGCATCTTGCAGAGAGTGTCTGTTCAACAAACCACAGCTGAGAAAATGGATAAGGTGACAACAACACAAAAATAAAGCCTGCTGACGTATTCCGGAATTTACACTACTGGTGAGTTTCCCAGTTGTAGTTGTGCTTCTTGCAGGAGGCAAGGTTTGTGATAATCTATACAATAGTCTTAGGTAAAGCTCATTACATAACAACTGAATAGTGTTTATTACACAAAATATGATCAATTGCGAATGTTTCCAGACACATGAGGAGGTTTCCAACTACGTTGCTTGTATTTTGTCAAGTAATTTATAGCAAATTTGCGAATGCTCACTCATCCATGAGTGAATGGTCCTGATTTCGTTTTAAATTGGAAAAAAAACATACTGCTCGAAAACATAGGGAATTGGGGAATACGGCAAAACACTTGGAAGTTACTGATTTTGTTCTTTAATTTTTAAATCCTTCTACTTAGGACTGGGTTTGGTCCTATTTTTTTTCTTGAATTTATAGCTTGAAAACAGGAATCATTATTGCTGATAATAAAAACATTAGTAGGTCACAGATCACTTTCAAAATGTTTTGATGGTACTTGATTTTTAAATAACTATAATCCCAAAACCTCTCAAAAAGTGCATCCTTATAGATTTTAACTGATAGCACCCAATTTTGCTTGATTGAAGGAATTGAAGTAAATCACAGCACAAAAAACAATTCTGAAAAAGCAACGTGGAACCTTACACTGCATGTTGTTATCAGTCCATCCCACAATGCCCCAGAGGTTGGAAATTCCCTTATAAAGGATCACGAATCGTGATCCCACAAAAATCTATTAACCATTTAAAATTAAAAAAAAAACGGAATTTCAACACTCATTTAGCCCACAAAGTGCCAGTAGTTAAGGAATTTTTATCATGATCATGAAATTTTGTGGTCCTTAAATTCTTGAAACACTCTTATCAAGAAAGACTGGACATGTGTTTAAACTTTAATACGTACAATAGGTACAGAGCGTAACGGTGGGGCAACTCCACCGTGGGGAATCTTTCCCCCTGAACAATTAGTGATTTTCTGCAAATGTGACAATGTGCATTGAAACATAAGTCCTATAATAATAACAAATTTCAATATATGCTCAGGGGCGGATTTAGGGGCGCATCAGGCAGCGGACGAATTGAAGATTTATAAAATAAAAAGAATGGGATTTTTGCACATTGGTTGACGCTATAATCAGTGCCTAACCCCCCCCCCCCCCCACCATTTGGAATTTCGATCCGACTGTCACAAAAATTGGATCTATTTTCGCCCCTGATGCCCCTCCCCCCCCCCCCCCCGAAAAAAGCTGGTTACCCCACTGTATAGGTAAATTGCAATGCATTATGGGATTGGTTTAAAATCCCTCTGCGGGGACCAGTACAAAAGAAATTTCATATCCACTATTTTTTATTGGAAGGTGTAGTAAGAGTACTTCCACTCAGGCTTTATATTTCCATTCGCATCAGATACTGAAGAAGCTCCTTAAGCTCACTCATCTACTGGGAATTTTGTAACCTTTCACATTCATGATGTCCATAATAAGAAAAACATTCAATCATAGAGTCAATTCACCATTATTATGTCTAATGAACAAGTGTAAATCTACTTTGTCAGCCGTTGAGAACCCACCACTCAGTCTTCACCAGTCAGAAAAAACATCAGTAAAATTGCCAACATGATGAGTGAGTATGAGAGTATGTTATGGACAGATCTACATATTGGAATTTGTCCTGCAAAATTTATCAATGTGAAGTTCATGTCGGGTTTCGTTACTTTAGTATTCGATCAGGACGTCCAAGGCAGTTGGGAGCTCATAGTAACATTTTTTAAACAACAGGCAGGAGAGTTCTGATATTCCAAATTTGCCTGGTTTGCCAAATTATCTGATGGCACCATACACCTAAAAAAAAACATCTAAAGTTAATCATTTTGCATGTTTGTAACAGAATGATACCAGTGTTTAATTAATATGCTTCCTCTGGTACATTGATACCACACTATTAGAACAATTGGACAATGGAGTGATACACATTTAAATGCAAAGAGAGTGTAGCCCACTGGTTCAGGTATTTCGCCTTTGGTGTTGAAGGTCCCTGGTTCAAACCACGAAGTGTAACAGGGTTAAAAAAAACCCAATCAACAGTCCAGAATTGTGAAACTTCAGAGTTTCAGCCTCTGTGGGACGACTACAGTCGTGTCCACACGTAGGCTGAAACTCCTGGAGTTTCAAAAACTTGGAGTGTCGATCGGGGTTTGGCTGTGTGGACGTATAAGGAGGTTTAAACTCCGGCGTTTTATCGAGGGTCTAGCGGGGTTTTATCCCCCTAAAAAACTGGGGTGAAAAACTCACACTCCAATAACACTCCGGAGTGTTGTGGAGTGTCGTGCCGTGTGGACAGCTAAGGGGGATAGTGAGCGGAGGTGACCTCGAAAGAGTCATCTTTTTGAAAACTTCCTGTGTTTGAATATACCGCGCGAAAGTGCACGGCTTCCGATATGGTGACTTTTCGGTCTACACTCCGATATGGGAACGGGAGGGAATGTCAGGGGGATGATTGTCACGAGTTTGGACATCGTGTGGACGTAATTTGGAGGTAAAGTAAAAAAACAAAAAAATAATTGGATTTTACTTTCACACTGGAGTTTCAAAACCTTTGAGTTTTGGGACCGTGTGAAAATGGCTATTGTAAGGTACAAATTAGCACTGACCTCATGTCTTATGGGTCATAAATGATGCAGTGCTAGCAAGTGCAGCGCCTTGCCTCTCGACCTCCTTGGTTAGTCTGTGTCATGACTGAGGAAACTAATTGACGTACCCAGCTGGCAACCTATCCTACATGACTGTAATGGCTCACTTCACAATGCACCAAACCTCTCACCCAGGCCTCTCACATGCTGAATAGTTCCATCATGAACGTGTTATAGTAAACAAAACTCCCTTGTTCCAGGAAACAGAGCATCAACATTGTCTTGAACACTGTACCTAGTCCCTAGCCTACACCCATCAATGTCTGTCATCAGCTTTGTACAATTACAAAACCTCAGACACACAAGCGATACACATAGCATTGCATATTAAACAGCATGTTTTGTTGACATGACTTTTACTTGAAATCATTTGACAAGGACCAATACAAAAGAAGTGATACTGGACAACAATATGATACATGCGTAACAAAGATTAGGCACAATTGGGAACACCCATGCCCACCATTTCACACCTTGTAATAGCTTTATCAACAACCATCACCCAATGGGCATGATGGAGGGTGTTTCAGGTGACATCCTGAATAAAAGACACTATCAGCGATGCTGTACAAAAGAACCAAAATATTTGAAATTTACAGAATAAATTTAAGGTGAAGGATAAGCTGTAGAATTCTATAAGTTACTTTTTCACACACTGAAGAATTGACAGAAAAGGAAGAAAACGGCCAGTCGATTCAAAGATACGAATTCTCCATTCAATTATGTGTTGCACTAGAAAGTGTCCGAAGGACACTAATGACTAAAATATCGATTTATCCCTTATTAGGTTGCTTCTGCTCCTATACATTGTAGGGTTTGGTAGGATATCTATACTTTTACAGACATGCTAAAATCTGATTTTTGCTGATTTTTTCGATTTTCTGCTTGTGGCAAATCATGAACAAAACCAACTATTCATAGATCTTTATATGCAAGGTGACCAAATGACAAACTTCTTTCTGAAACATTTATGAATTGGGAACCTCACAAAATAAACCATTATAAAACTCTCTGTTTTGCTATTTTTGCAGGGCTGTTCCGCAAGACTCCCCTGATTCCCAAACGAAGCTCGAGAATCAGTCAGATTCTCGTAGGCTAAGAAAAGTTTCACACACAATGCAGAGGAGAATCCAAAGACCCTCGCCATCTCCACCTATGTGATTCCAAACAGACTCTCGTTCTATACCAGGAAAGTTACAAAAGATTTATCCAAATGAGAGAAATAAAACACAAAGAATTAGTGGAAAGGCGATGCAAGAGACTTCCCATGAGAGGGCGCTATACCAAATTGTACACAGGGACTATAGCAAATAAAAATAACCGACAATGCCTTGTATCAACAGCAACAGGCAGCAATGCTGCAACAGCGAATTTCAATTAATCAACATTGCAGTCAACATTCTATACAACCCCCCCTATGTGCCTGGGATGAGTTCTCCACTCAAGCAACATGTATTAACTAACTTTTTTTACATAATTAAAGAGGCACTACCCAATCTGCAGCCTTGACCCGACCTTTCACACCATCAAACCTGAGATGTTGGTATCATTGGAAAGCTAAATTGTATTTTTCTATCTCACCTGTGAAATATTTTCACTGACTTTTTTAGGCCAGGGGGCTAAAAAATTATTACAAAAATTAGAAAAGATGTATCTAAGAGGTCTCCTTTGAACAAGTTAAAATCCAATGTTAAAGGGGATGGACCCAGTTAATTCCATTAAGTTTTCATCTTGATTGGACCATTTTGACCCCAAACCTCATCCGTAAAATTTTGCTCTGCTATTTCAATCCTTTTTTTTCTGTAAGAGCTAAAAACATGATTTTGTGAGCCCCATAAAAGTACTGTGCTAAAATTTAATATCAATTGGTCAACCAAAATGGGGCACATTTTTGCTCATAACATCCAATCAATCATCTTTTATCCCTATTTCACATTTTCACATGAGAAAAATACTAGATTTCTTCAGACACCAACATATCGACCACTTCCTGTAAACCCTGGGTTCTGGGGACGAGTCTATCAGCGATCGGGTCATGGACCTTTAAATATATATACAGCTCTCAAAAACGGCATCTCAAAAAAATCTTGATGACTTCTTTTTCAATTTTCCAAGCAAGACGAGAATGTAATGCGAACACTTGTTTTCTTCTATATAGCGTTTAAAGGATGACAACATTGCCTGCCGTGATGGTTCCTACGGCTATTTGGCTTTTTTTCATATCTCTTATTTTAATATAAGTTGCAATTGTATTAGTACCCCTGACTGCTCCTTGTGGTGGTTCCATTGCTTGATTTAACATTTTCTTTATTTTTAATACATGCATTGAATGAATAAAGATGATTTCATAATACGTCCCTAGACAGTTGTCAAGTCTACTACCAGCAATTAGAAGACCGCCCAGCTAGTGGATCATAACCATGATTTCCGTATACACAGTCAACCTACTCCCATCGATGTTTATCCACAGACTCACAAAGACACTAACTGAATTGTGTTTCAGTATATTTTGTTCTGTTACAAACAGTTTTGCTATGTCATGCCATGGCTTATGCAATAAGTATAATTATTATTTATATCAGGCTTCCGAGTAGTGCAAAGAAATATGTGTATTGTACAGTTTGGTAAAAGTCCCTGGATGCAATACAATATTCTTTTTAATATTGTATCGCATCCGGGCATTTTAGCGAGGACGACATTATTGACCGCTGGTCGAGTGCTGGACTACAACACTGTTAATGCAAGATATGGATTGAGTCAGCCTGATATTGAAATAATAATAATAATATTGAATTGCTTTTTTTCGTATGATACAATAATATATTGCACTCGCTAGAAAAATATTGTACTCGTCTTCGACTCGTACAATATTTTTAGCTCGTGCAATATATTCTTGTATCATACTCAAAGCCATTCAATATTATATAATGTGTGTGTGCACTCTTGCACAATACATAAACAACACAATTGACCTCTCATTGAGTTATCCCAATATTGATTGCGGTGAGAAAATGCTCCTTTACAACTTCCTTTGTTCTAATGTCAATAATATTAATATAGGAACTTCTGAAACTGTGTGCACAATTTCCAATTTCTCTTGATTTTCATGATAATGAAAATTAAAAAATGTTCTAAGGATTGGATATGTGGTATCATGTCTATGTGATTCTAGGTAAGTTGGACTCATATTGTATTTAGGAAGACTGAGGCATGTGAACAATTGGCATTGATGGCAATTGCATTTGAAAGTGGAGAAAGAAAGGACATTTGGTGTCCACACTGCTAATGGAGAGATGTGTACAGTGGTTTTCAATACACCTTCCTCTGTGTTAAGTGGGTTATATCCCACTATGCACTAACACAGATTCAATCTGTGTACAATCAACCATGGAAGACATTGTATTGAAAACCACAACACACAGATCTTCCAATGATAGCTTGCATGGTCACCAAATACCACTCATTTACATGCCTTGATCTTATTCTAATAATATGCTGTCAAACTTGCCTAAATCAGATAAACCTGATATTCAAAAGTCCAAATGCACTAGAGCAATTATTTCAATGCCCAAAATCAGACAAATCCAAGAGAAATTGGAACCTGTAAAGTGTACATAACAATATGTTTAGCAATATTATTGTTGACATGCAGAACAAAGCAAGGAGGCTTTCAACCCAATCAATACTAGGATTATAGAATGAATGACAGTGTTAAGTCAATCCTCATCCATCTGATTACATCACCTGCAGAATATAAAGGTCTGTCATGCCTCATTGCACCTACAATTGGAAATGTTGCATAAAAGAGATGTCAAAGTTGTGTTTGTAAACAGTGAAAAGTTGGTTGAGGATTCACACCAGTAAATAACTTGAGAAACAGGTACATGTAAGTCCAGCCCCCACTGCAAATGAGGCAGTTTTTTTTGGTGACCCTCGCCTAAGTATACCCTAAAAACTGAGAGAAATTGCGAGACCTGGGTTGCATATTATGGTTGCTATCAATGTTAAGTATAAAATCTGTAGGAATATCAAAAAAAGGTTGTCATTGATATGTTATTTTGATCCGACAAACCAATTTTAACCGTATTCTTACAGGGAACACCTGACTGAAAAAGTGCTCTGACCTCCAGGGTCCACGGTGCTTGCTAGTCTTCACGGTCCAGTCGCTCGAAAATTTTGGGGATAACTACCCTAATTTCATGATTGATTGGGTAGGAGATATGATGACCTTCAAGCAGAATGTTAGCTTTAAGGTCTGAGATGTTCCATTGAGGAGAAAATGACGTTTTCATCACGGCCATTTTGTACAGGAACGAATGGGACCAGGATTTAGTGGTGTGAAACCTTGAAGCAGTATCCAGTCACTGTCACTGTCCTCATTAGTCTACAATATGGACAGACTGAAAAAGCAAAAATGCTCCCTAAACAAGTGAACATACATGTATTGCAGTTTGACTAATGAGGGTCATCAGACATTTTTAACTGCCGTCATATGACTACATCACATCACAAAATGTACCTTAAAGAGACACTGGCACATTTGAAAAATAGTGTGCCCTCAAGATTTTTCAAAATCGATATTTTTGCATGGTTGTAAAGCTTTTATATACATTAGCCCTCACCTGAAATGATTAAGACCAAATCAGCATCCTTATGGGTTAGTCCCAATAATTGTGACTACACATTTAAATTTATTTTAACATTGGTCATTATCATATCACTGAATGTGTGATATGATAATGACACATTCAGTGATATGTTCACTGAATTCAATGTTAAAATAAATGTCAAATGTGTAGTCACAATTATTGGGACTACCTTATGGGTAAACAGACCGATCTTATAATTAAAGTCGCCGGGACATTAATTCAGCAGACGACGGAACTGGCATTTAACACAAGAAAACGCACGCCGTATGCATGTTTCGCACGGCATATACCCTGTTTGACTGGTCTGTGACCTTTGTGGTTTTAATATCAATGAGTACGAGTCTATGATATTCATATATACACATTTGTTGATTAAAGTTATGGAAGACTTAAAAGTTAGCCTACAAATTACCTGGATGTCTTTTACTATTATATTAACTTCCCTATCTGTTTTTGAGTAGTTATTTTTATGTGTAAATGTAGCTCTATTCTTCCAATGGCCTAGATTATCATTTGAAAGCAAATTGAAGAAATTTTATATTTTGTGAAAATGTGCCAGTGTCTCTTTTAACTTAAGAGTAAAATGGGAACTCACCTGTTCCTGAGGACCCCGCCCCCCTCCTCGTTTCTCTCGTTCAAACTGACGACTCCGCTCACTTTCTTGACTATCTATAGATAGAAAACTCCACGCCACAAGACACTGAACACCAACAATGAGTGCGGCTATGTAAAGCACAAACCGGTAGCGGTAGCAGAAACGTGCTGACCGATGGATGGGTCCACTACCGGCCATTATGGAATTGTTGGCAGTTTTCTCTTGAGTGAGCAAAAGAACTCTCCGACTGCTTCAAGCTTCACCAGTTTGTTTCAATGTTTGATGCTCAAAATTTGTTAATGATTCGGCTGATAAGACGGTTATATTTTCCTCTGCACAATGGCAGCTATATACATACTATTTAGATAGTTTTACACCTCTAAATCATAATCATGATAATTATGCTTTGACTGCTAGCTGCATGCATGTTGTTCTACAGTAACTACAAGGTGAAGGTACATAACTCCCATTTCATGATTTCATGCATTGATTGAAGCTGGTTGCATGATGCTGGATGAGTTGTATAAATGAAGAAAAGCTAGAACGACGCTTATACTTCACACTTCAGAAACTGCACACTGTTTTCATAAGCTTGTATACAAGGGTGCTGGCATGACCGACTGGTCAGTGTTCAACTGGAACTCCTGTATCTGAGCCAGCATTCCTGGCCGATTACACTAGTCACTAGTGTAAACTACTGCAGCAAGCTAACTTCTGTCACGGGCCGATCTGTCGTGGAGTTACGGCAAGTAACGACAACTTATTTTAGTCAACCATTTGTGATACATAACCAAAATTTCCACACGTATTCTGTAGAACACTCGTGTTATTTAGTATACAGACGTCAACAACAACATGTGGTGTGTTTACTGTGAGTGATTCCCACAGTGTAACATGGTTGAGTTTCGCGCATTGTCGTACAGTGTTCTGTGACAGGCGGGTGACACTGGGTACAAATGCCATAGACGATTCGCAGCATAGTAAGCAGTGAGATGAATCTGAAAGAAAACAAAAAATGTTAATCATCGCAGGATGAAAAAGTATCTACTACACGAACGAGAGTGTAACTGCATAAGTAGGCCTATATAGCTAATTTAAATAAAACGGAATAAATCCCAACCCTAAATTTTGATGGCTCTTAACCATTTCGAAAACATTTACTTTCAACATGGTTAAAAAATAAATTTTCTTTACTCTTTAGCTTTTCTTTTCAGGATTAATATTATTGCATCGTAATAGCGCCACCATGCACGATAAGTAACATGATTAGTTATTGCAGTATTGACGTAATCGGGAATGACGTACCGGCACAGCTCCACATACGACAGGCGATCCATAAGTAACGGCTTTCATGCAGATCAGTGTGAGTATGCATCCATCTGTTTGACTGAGTGTCCTATCCCGATTATTTAAGGATCCCTCTCCCCATGGCAGTGACTTCCTGACGTGAGTTGGCGCGGTATTCCTAGATCTCATTTCACAAATTTCTCTAAATGATCCAAGAAGCACTAAAAACATAATATTTTGATTGGAAATTGTTATTGTCATGTTTCATTTAGGATTTATTAGGTCATCGATCAAAACATTACTCGTTGTCTTTGAAAATAAGCAATGAATTATCAACCTCTATTAGGGGGAATTTCTCAGTGAATTTGTCTAACTGAAAACTTATAATTGATTGGTTTACTTCCGGTTGTGTATGCCACCTGCTAGTGCTGGGCAAGGCATTATGAGAGTTGTGGAGTGTGGTTAGGATCAGACGATGGAAGTCGACCTCGTTAAATGCGGCAACCACCCCATGCTATAAATGAATATGTTCGGTAATATCAGGCATCGATTGCAAACTGCAAGCAGATTTCAGTGATCATGACGGTCTCGTGACCCGATCTCGTGGTCCAAACACGACTTCGCACACTACCTTCATATATCATGACCTGGATACATGTGATGATGTGATCAAGCAAAATGAGTCTGAAGTCGGACAGATTTGATATAACCGTATACACTATTTAAAAAGCTACATTTTGCCAGAGAAGATGAGAAAGAAGGAGATGGTTCAACTGTTACTTCAAAAGATAAACTGTTCATCCGCCTATTCATCTTAATTGCCTTAAATCCGATTGATTGGATCAAAAACCTGCGCTCCTTGCTGGAGAACATTACATACACCTGTCATTAAATCCCAGAAATATTCCAATTACCCAGTTGTCAACTGGTATTTGCACAGAGACTATACACTATGGTCATGGTCGTGAGTCGTGACCAGTACAGCAAAAAGTACTCTTCTGCATCAGTTACAGACAACTTTGACCCCAATTTTTCAAAGCATTTGACACTTTCGGACACAAACAGGTATGGTTGAGGTGTATTCAAAATGCATTTATCTATTCATTCATCATATCATATTTCACAGGAACTAACCGGATATGTTTAAATTAGGCTAAAATAACAACATCCTTTATTGACCTCGAAACATTAAATCAATATTAACTTACCGAAAAAGGGTTGATTTTGCTGTTTTAAAAGTCACTGTTTTCCTCATTTATTTCGTCAACGAATAAAATGTATAATTATTGGTCAGCACAAACGTGGAGTTCCTTACCCGAGCAGAGAACATTTAGCTGGAAAATTAATATACTGTTTTAGTAGAAGTGTGTCAATTACTTCCTGTTGTGAAACTTTCCCGACTAGCCAAGCTTGAGTCGGATGAACAGATTACTTCAAAGGTCCAAACGAGTGGCCCTTGAAGTTTCCCAAACAATGAGCCGGTGAATGGAGTAATCCTGGGTAATCGGATTTCAAAATCGAGCCATCTCCTTCTTTCTCATCTTCTCTGATTTTGCTGAAACCCCATTGAAATTGACCAATTAATTCCAAGATAATCAGTTGAACAGTGGCAAAAATAATAGGGAAACAAAAGACATTTTCTCCTTTGTTTGGCTATATCTCAAAATCAATATTTGCGACTTCCGGGAAGTTCCGGCTCATTTTGCTTGAGGCCAGCTACAGAGAGTTATATAACTCTCTCTGTAGCCGGCCTCAATAAATTGGCTCCTGGTCTGGATGGTATAAGGAATGAAATGTAAAAAAATGTATCGTTACACTTGCCCCTGTTCTGGTTGTCTTTTCAATTCTATTTATAAACGTGACAAATTTCCTCAATATAGGGTGATAAAGATATTGCCAAAATTACCGGGGTATCGCTGTATCTAGCAACTTATGCAAACTTTTCGTTTAGTAAATACTGTTGTTCCACCTAATCAAATTGGTTTTAGAACAGGGTCACGAACTAGTGATCATATGATCATATTTTAGTTCTCAAAAGTCTTATTGATAAATATATTGGTAAAGGTAATAAATCTTATTTGTATATTTTGTTTGCTGATGATGATGATGATGATGATGATGAGGATTGATGATGATGATGATGATTGATGATGATGATGATGAGATGATGATTGATGATGATGATGATGGACTGCTTCCAAGATCTATTAAACCAATTTATTTTTTTCATATTATCGTTGAAAATAATTATTGTAAAACTAGTATAACAATTTTTAAAAAGACTCAAACATATGATCCATAAAAGCAATAAAAACGCCAAGTTCTTGCTCATACAGGGTGAGTAAAAAAAAACTTGACCCTGATTATGGTCCGCCATTTTGAAGTTTTAAATAATATATATCTAAGATATGTGGTATCATCGGAAAGCCTATTTCATTATCTTTAATTTGCTGCAAAGATATTTCCAATCTGATAAGTATAGGCCAAACTACAGTCTTTTGAATCAAGTAGTCAGAGTTTACCCCTACCAACGGATTCCCATTTGAAGCCCGGTTGGCCACTAAGCAACTGACTCCCCAATGATGAAAAGGATGTGTCTATGTTTAGGTAATAAAGTATATCTGAAGGGTGTAAAAGATAATGATAATGGTACGTTTCATTTGAAACACTTTTTTTCAGATGTTGCATATGTTTTGTCTAAATTTAGACAATACTTTAATCCTCAAGAGGTTATACACCGATGTCTGTTCCTTCATATGGGTATAGATTCATCAACTCCCCTCCAGAAACTGCATGGATCAGCTAATTTATAATTTCCAATTAGGGTTTGATGGGTGATGAGGACGTAGAACTAGAGGGCATCGATGATCAAATTGTGGCTGAATTTTGTGAGGTTACATTGCATCACATTTATTCTGCAGTCATAAATAGCCCGATTTCTCTGACACTGATTTGCTGCGCTGAACGCCGTTCATAATTGTAATGTGAATCTGTGGACAGAGCGCAAACAGACTACTTGATTCAAACAACTGTAGCTCGTCTATACCTAACCGCTGCGAATGATCTTTGGCCAGCAAATTAAAGGCATGAAATAAGCTTTCAGATGAATACCATATGTTGACATATGTATCTAAAAATTTCAAAATGCGGACGCAACTGGTCAGTTTTTTTTTGACTCCCCTGCCTGTTTTCTGAAAGTGACCTCACTATAATAACTCCATGCTCTTACCATAGATTATATGCATATGGATTGGAATTCGGAATTGCAACGTATGTGGATATCTACGAAAGCTTAAACGAAATCAAATTTTACGTCGCATGATGGCGCTTCTTGATTTCCTTGGGCTTCGGCAAGCCTGGGCTTCGGTAGCCTTTTCGTCAACTTTGCAAAGGAATAAAGACTCCGCAACTTTTTCGTGCGACCTCTATCAGAATTTTAGACATTCACTAATGTACCCTGTGCTTTAAAACAAATACCTAATCGCAATGATACGCTACCTTACAGGGAATATAACGTGAACATTTGTAGCGCGATTGGCTGACCGAAAACAGCGAAAAAATAATCAAACTTTCGTATTTCCGGCATTTTTTGTATCTGGCAGATAACCTCACCTACAGTGGGTTGGCTTGAAAATCGGAATTAAAGACGGTGTACTTTTTATCTGATTCTGTATTCCCTATACGTCATATCAAATTCCGATTTTCCCGACTTGAGGATTAAACAAACCTTGTTTCACAGTGTGAATATCCTAGATTTATAGTGTATTTGTGCACCATGATCCGGTACACTTTGACCTCAACACAATATGTTAACCTAATAAAAAACATGAAAGGACTCACTCACAAGAGGTTTTTGAAATATCAAAGATTTGAGTGAAAATAAGATACTAATAACTTGGGCTTGCTTTTGTTCTTTTTGGTTTTGTTTTTAGACATTGGATTATACTTAAACTGATTGGGGTCTGTTTACTTACAGTATCAAAATTACAAATACAACTTCAACAATCAATTAAGTGTGAGCATCAAGTGTAAAATGAGTATTTGTTACTCTATATTTTGCACAATTTACCTAACTTAAAGTGACAGGAGGAGATTTTTTGTAGGATACGAATTTCTCTCAAATTTCACTAGATCGGTTGTAGACCACCTACCGAGAACGTTTCGAAGGTTTAGTGGAGAAACAGGTGCAAAAGAAAACCGTAAACCTTGTTTTGAACTTGCTTGCTATTGTAACCGTTCCCCATAGAAAACCATGCTTTGACTTTCTGTCGTGCACGACAGAAACTACTAAATCATCATCTTATTACATAAAGACGGTGTATTCGGCTTATTCACTTCAGGTGTGATCTAATACATTGGTAAGCATTCCAAATATGTAAAAAACCGGGGTTCGAGAAAAATTGGGGGCGCTTTTTCCTGGAAATCTCCTCATGTCTCTTTAAAGAGACACTGGCACATTTGAAAAATAGTGCGCCCTCAAGATTTTTCAAAATCGATATTTTTGCATGGTTGTAAAGCTTTTATATACAAAAGCCCTCACCCGAAATGATTAAGATCAAATAAGCTTCCTTAGGGTAAACAGAACGATTTTATAATTTAACGTCGCCGGCGACGTTAAATTCAGCAGACGACGAAAATTGCTTTTAACACTCGAACACGCACTCCGTATGCATGTTTCTCACGCTATGCACACTGTTTGACCGGTCTATAACCTTTGTGGTTTTAATATTAGTGAGTAAGAGTCAAAATATTCATGTAAAGATACAATTTGTTGATTAAAGTTATGGAAAACTTAAAAGTTGGCCTACAAATTACCTCGATGTCTTTATCCTCATATCAATGTCCCTATCTGTTTTGGGGTATGTTATTTTTATGTGTAAAATATATCTCTGTTCTTCCAATGGCCTAGACTATCATTTGAGAGCAAATTGAAGAAATTTCATATTTTGTGAAAATGTGCCAGTGCCGCTTTAACTTGAATGTATGTGTTGTTAACATTTATTAAATGAAATAAGGGTATTTGTGACAATTTTAATAACTTTGTTATTTACATATTTATTATAGAACTATAAAAAAAATCGTTGAATTGAGTATGTACAATTAATAATTTTGAGTCACAATTATAGGCACACTGGTCATTTTTAGTGTGACTTGTGCAAAGTTTTTACAATCCCCCGAAGTCCCCCTTTTGACATACTGTACTCAATTTCACGTAATTAATGTTCATGTCAGAGTGTGCCATTTTCTACCTTAAAGCCACTATCAGCGATTTTTTGAAAATGCAAAACAAATCGCGCACCTTATTTTTCATTGAAGTCCATTTTTGCACTGTTGTATTGGAAATTGTTGTATTAAAGACCCCTGGAAGTGGCTAAGCATAACACGTCGTAATTTTCAAGCAGTGACGATTTTTGTGCTTTGTTTTCTAATAAAAGTCGACTTTTTAAGGTCTAGAAACAGTCGTAAATGCATCTTTAAGACCGCTTTAAATTGCTTTGGTGTCTGTTTTCACAAAGAACTGTAATATTAAGTTTGTGAGATGGACATACCACTAGCAATTTAGATACAAATTGGGCATTTTATTTTGGAAAAAAATGACTGATAGTGGCTTTAACTCACCAAGGTTTTCAGGAGACTTACATAGGGAGGTCTGGTATGTCATAAATACAGCCGTCTTATGGGCCAAGACGATTGAACCACAACCCCGATAAACTATGTTTATCTAGATAAACTAGTTTTTATCTTTGATAACTATGTTTATCTAGATAAACATGTTTTTCTCTTGATAAAACATGAGTTTTTTCTTGAAAACATAGTGGTCCTTGATAAACTTAGTTTCTCAGAGAAAAAACTATGGGTATCTAGATAATAAAATAAGTTTATCAAGAGAAAAACTATGTTTATCAAGAGAAAAAACATTAGTTTATCTAGATAAACTTAGTTTATCAAGAGAAAAACTATGTTTATCTAGCCAAACATAGTTTATCAAAGAGGAAAAACTAGGTTATCTCGATAAACATAGTTTTTCTATCTTTGATAAACTATGTTTTTCTGATAAACATAGTTTGTCTCTTTGAAAAACTATGTTTTTATAGATAAACACAGTTTTTCTCTCGATAAACTATGTTTATCTAGAAAACACGGTTTTCTAGATAAACACGGTTTTTCTAGAAAACATAGTTTTTCTATCTTGATAAACTATGTTTTTCAGATAAACACATAGTTTTTTCTCTTCTTGATAAACTATGTTTTTCTAGATAAACCTAGTTTTTTCTCTTGATAAAACTAAGAGTTTTGATAAACACGGTTTTTCTCTTGATAAAACTAAGTTTTTCATAGAAAACACTAGTTTTTCTCTTGATAAACTATGTTTCTAGATAAACATAGTTTTTTCTCTGATAAACTATGTTTCTAGATAACACGGTTTTTCTCTGATAAACTAAGTTTATCAGAAAAAGATAAGTTTTCAAGAGAGAAAAACTAGTAGTAGATAAACTAAGTTATCTAGAGAAACTAAGTTTATCGAGAGAAAAACATTTTTTCGAAACTATGCTTATCAATTTGATATACCATGTTTGGCAAAATGAAAAAACTATGTTTTTCTCTGATAAACTATGTTTTTCCTCTCGATTAAAACTATGTTTATCAAGAGAAAAACTATGTTTATCTAGATAAACATAGTTTCTATCTGATAAACTATGTTTTTCTAGATAACACATAGTTTTTCTCTTGAAAAAACTATATTTCTATCGATAAACACAGTTTTCTCCGATAATAAACTATGTTGTATCTAGATAAACCACGGGTTTTTCTAGATTAAACACGTTTTTCTAGGTAAACATAGTTTTCTATCTTGAATAAACTATGTTTTTCTAGATAAAAAACATAGTTTTCTCTCTTGATAAAACTATGTTTTTCTAGATACATAGTTTCTCTCTTGATAAACTAAGATTTCTAGACAACACAACGGTTTTTCTCTTGATAAACTAAGTTTTCTAGATAAACATAGTTTTTCTCTTGATAAACTTATGTTTTCTAGATAAAAATTAGTTGTTCTCTGATAAACTATGTTTTTCTAGATAAACACGGTTTTTCTCTTGATTAAAACAAGTTATCAGGAAAAACTTAAGTTTATCAAGGAGGAAAAACTAAGTGTATTTAGATAATGAAGTTATCTTAGATAAACTAAGTTTATCGAGAGGAAAAACATAGTTTTTCGAAAAACTATGATATCAATTTGATAAACCATGTTTTCCAAAATGAAAAACTATGTTTTTCGTTTGCATAAACTTGGTTTTTTTTTTAATTTTATTAAATTTCAATGTACTTTTAGTTAAAAAAATATGTTTATCTGATAAACATAGTGTATCGTGGTTTTGTGGTTCAATCACCTTGCCATAGCCCGTCGTGTTTTTTTTTGGTTTTTTTCTTCTGCCAGGCAGAAGATTAATTCTGAATTGACCAAAACATCATTGCATGGGTTTTGTACATCCAGTCTTATTGTGTTATTAACAGCCCATGCCATTGTTTACCACTTCAGCTGTTATGATACTGGCTGTTGAGTTCAAGGTCTCATATTTCCATGCTATGGCCAGGTCAGTGAATACATTCCTTGTTGCACTAAATGAGACTGTCCTAACCCCTAAGGTGTGCTATGCTGTAAACAGTTTTTCTGATGGTTGGGTCAGATGCAAAATTTTTGGCTGAAAAATTAAACTTGTTAGAATGACTTATAGCCAATTTATATCCCAAAATTAATACCTTCAATTTTATAATATACAATTGTGGTACAGAATTAAATTGTTGTATGTTATATTTTAACACTGATAGCATGGAACTATTTCATATAAGCAGACTAATATTTCATGTGTGGTAAACAGGCACAACGTTTGTACAGCAATGTATGACAGACATTACTACAATAGTGATTTGGCCTTTGCAATGAAGAAGTTCCCTTTAAAAGGAAGTATGGTAACCTGAAGTTTGGTGTTCCATGCAATGCAATTCTACTTCAAAATAATACCAGATGTATCAGAAAAAGTAAAAAAGTAACAGTAAATGAAAAACTGAATGTCTTTGTTCACAAATAAAGGTTGACATTATGATTGGGACTTATTAAATATTATTACAATATAGTGTTACAAAACTCAATTTGTTGTTTCATTTCACAAATTGTGCACTAAAATGCAGAGATTGTCCTTTCTTCAAGACTCGTATGTTT
Organism: Ophioderma brevispina; assembly: GCA_023653785.1. Lineage (NCBI taxonomy): Eukaryota > Metazoa > Echinodermata > Ophiuroidea > Amphilepidida > Ophiodermatidae > Ophioderma > Ophioderma brevispina. Next base: position 72,560 of record JAMKCH010003930.1, read on the forward strand.
CTGTTAAAAGCGAAATTCCACTTGATTCGTTGTCTTTTGGCTGTAACCTATTGGGAAAAAATATCTTGGAATTTTCCAAAAGTTTTTTAGGATGTCAAATCCAAGATGGCCCGCCCAAAATGCACAAATTCATTAATTGGTATTCGAACGCCAATATGAGGTCCAAATTGACGACATACCATATTTCCAATACAAAAAAACCCAGCTACATTCAATAGGCAGTCACATTTTACAACACAAAAGAAATACTTACCATACCATGTACTTTGATATCCAAGATGGGTCCAAAATGCCGCCAAAAAGCCTGTTATGAATATAAATGCTACATCAAAACCCTAATCAAGATGAGAATAGAGGATTCAATAAGTCATGGGTATATATCTTGTGGGGCTAGAACCCACATATGGACATTTTAACAAACTTGAAATAAAAGATGGCGGCCCAATAGGGCCGCCGAAAGATATATATTAAACAGCTAAAACTGGTAATAGTAAGACAAAACTACATGAATCATTAAACTTATGCGCGCAGTAGTCGCATGTATTTAATCATTGAAGACAGGAAGAAAACATCAAACTATTTGTTTGCGAACATGCTTTTTGAATCCAAGATGGCGGCCACCGTAAGTTTACTGATTAATAGGCAAAATATAAAATGATTTTCAAATAGATCCATGTCATCATCATATTTTTATTTAAAACAATAAACATTGCGATGCATCCTTTTGACCCAAAGGAACTCATTATTACTATTTAGGTTAAAAAAACATACTTCAAATTAAGATGGCGGCTAATGGGCTGCTATAAGGCACTATCAATAGCCAAAAAATTTGCGATTTTTCATACCTACTTTATGTTATACGCATTCGGGAAATTTGAATACAAATACAAATGAAGCAGCTATAGATACACCCTTTGATATAAAGGAAAACTCATTCTACCTTTAACTGCAACTCATGGTGAATCAAAAACAAGATGTCAGCTAACATGTTGATATAACGGAGCATGGAAATTTGG